>JABASD010002444.1:0-26713 GCA_019776165.1 Pogonognathellus flavescens
AAAAATCTAATGTAAAATAGCGCTTCGATTAAATAGCGTTCTGAACATATTTCTGCCTATAGTGTATTGGAATGGAACTATTAATTTCATATGCACAGGCCAATTATGCCCTGATTGCATTGCAAGGCATACTTACCGCAGTTGATGAAGTTGTTCGGCTTTTATTAAGGAAAAATGTAGAGATAAATCCTGAGCTCATTTGCATACGATTTTCGGTTTACACAAAACAATTTTTTTTTCTCACATATATAGTGCTTAAATAGCCACGAGAGGCTATGAACTGACCTGTTTTAATTTCTCTGCGTCTTAAATCCCATTTTCAGATACATTTATATATATTGACTGTAGAAATGTTACCCTAAGCCTAGTGACCCAAATAATTTTGTTAAAGAAGTTGTGGTAGAAAATTACCCACGTAAGTAAATTATAAAAAATTGAATTATTTTTTGCAGGTAAATAACTGCAGTATTTTTAGAAGCCAAGACAAATTATTTTATTACTGCAATTTTACATTCATGTTTGTACAAAAAGATCATGTGTGGTTAATAAATCATACGACATTTTATCTCCCATTGTCTGTTGTCATTAATTGCTAAGGCTCCGGTATGGCTGATTGGGATTAGTCCTTCCACATTTCGTACAACCAGGTGCTAATAAGTTCGAAGGATTAAATCCAAATTTAGCGATTATAGCCCGAATTTTTTCAATGCTAGTATTTGTTTCCTCTAAATTCGGAGAGGTTGTCAACAACTGCCAAGATTCAAAAACGTCATTCGTGCATCGAGCAAATAGCATGTACGTTTTGTTGTCCGTCGCCAGACCATTGAGGATGTACTTGCCTATCAGATACAAAATTTGAAATGCAAATATTATTGATTTGAATTAATTTTGATTATTATGTTATTACTATAATAAAGCATTGTTTTCTTCTCAAATTGATTGAGAAGTGAAAAGTGAAAGAATGCTTACGGTTTACTTCTGGTAATAAAAATATTTGAGCTTTGTGGCTACCATCTAACAAAGGCACATAAAATCACACTTTAAAATCATTTTTTGCTTACTATAGGGCGCTGTATTAGTTCCAACAGAGGCAAAACCAGCCGTACAACTGTACTGATACTTTTCCAAGTAGGGAACACATGTTTGCACAACAGTATTGTCAAATCCTCGTTCCAAGGCAATTCCATTCGCTCCGAATTCGCAAGTTCGACATAATTTGGATACTTCGTCGCTGTTTTTTGCAGAACGACCAAGTAATACTTCCACCTGTTGATATGCATTTAATTTGCTCACTAAAGGAAAATACATTCTTCCCGGGGTGAAGAGCTACAAAAAACAAACACAAATTTGAATAATATTTTTAATCATGAGATCATGACACAATTGAATAATTAAACAGTTTAAAATAAATCATTCATTCAGACTTTTCATTTATTGTGGTGATATTTAATTTGGATTAAAAATATTAAAATATCAAAAATATATTCAAAGATTTATTAACGGATATGTTTTTAATGTAGAAAACAAAATTCAAAAATGAATTACCCACCCATGTTTCGTTCAAATGTAGATTTGATGAAGGGGAATGAATGCGACACTTCGGGCTTTCTTTATTATGTTCGCTGGAGAAATCGTGTTGGTTGTAATTTTTTTCGTCGTCGTCCCCTTGCGTGTATTGAAAATTGAACAATAATCCAACAAGAAAAAATAATAACATATTAAATTTAATTTTAAACATTATTTTGAATGGTGACTGCTGTACACTACCGATGTCTGAGATTTTTCACAGGCAGAGAATGAGAAACTTTGAATTCACTCACTGCCTAAATATCACACGAAATTAGGTCAGAGAAGTGATAAGGGAGTGTATAGCTTATTATTATTAACCATAATACAATATATCAATTGGGATTTCATGCCTTACTAATTAGAATTCCAAATTTTCATCCAAATCACGATAATTAAAATAGAGGAAGAAAGATAATAATAAATGTTGAACTATATAGGGAAAGAAATGATTAATAAATATAACTGTAAATACAATAATAATCTTCTGATTAACTGGACTTACAATCAGTCAGATAAATGAGGTTTAATTTGACTAGGAATATTAGTACTGTTATTTTTGCATCCATTCATGTCACTCAGCCAGTATTTCTTATTTCATTGCTTATAATAGCCAACCGTTAACTTAGCTTTTATTTAAGTATGAAATATATTATACAGTACGAGAATGTATTAGAAAATCATTAGCTTTAGTATTTTCTATTATTACTTCAACGAAAATTCGCACTACCAGTTCACTGTAGTAAAGGACCTTTAGCTCTAAAACCGAACTGGAAATCTCATTAACAAAACTTTCCAGGCTTGCTTCAGTTACGCTTACAAGTAATTTATTATTGTTTTATTTTAGTTTCACGAAGGCCCCATTATTATATGCACAAGGCACAACCTTCTCTTTGCTGCACTAAAAGAATGAAAATGTAATAAGTAATAAAATATATGAGCCGCTACGGCTACATGTGCTTGCTTGAGAAATTGAATGCTTTTAGTGCATAATACCCTACTACATTGCATTTATGATTACAATACTTCAGATTTTGTGGACTTAACTGTCTACCTATAGATGGGAATGCAAAAATGTTTACCATTTTTAAAGTATACATACATATTATGTTCGATCAGTGTGATTTACAAAAATTTATCTTCATATTGAAAAAAATTACTAAAATAGAAATAGAAACAAAATCATTTCACAAGATTTAATACAATAATACAAAACTTATAAAATAATACAACTTATTTTCAATGCTGACAGTTTCATTCATCTCATCAGGTATAATGTTCATGTATATACATCAGTAGCATCAGTAGCATCAGTATCAGTGTCATATCATACGACTAATCGTATACAGGTTGGAATTCTCAATTTAAGTAACAGACTATAATACCGGTATTATAGATAACGTTATCATCTTTACTTACATATAAAACATTCTTGTGTTATCGGCACATTAGTGAATATTATCAAACAATTAACAAGTTGCGATTATTCCTGTATGGTGATGGTGTTCTGTGTCTATCTAAAAAATTATGCTAATGTAGTTTAAGTTTAGCATGCTGACAAGAATAATTCGGAGCTGCCATTTGAGAGATAGCTGAGTTACAATTATTACCATCACAATATTGATACTAATGTAAAATATTAAAAATATTAGCCGTAGTCCGGTGCACCAACCAACTTTAGATTTCAAAATTGGATATTAAATTTTCAAACCTGATACACCTACAGGTAAGTTTACAATCATACCTTATAATGCATTAATAATATCATAACGTTAGAGGCAAGCTACGGTGCATTGGTACAGTATTTCGTCATGTTTAGAAAGATAAGTGATTTCACTTCACTTATACACAGCCTTGTTATTTATTAGTATTGTTTGAATGAAAAAAATTAACAACTGAATAAAATAATCGTCGATATTTTCGCAGTCATTATTGTTTTTGTTTGACTGTTGGTTTTTGTTACCTATCTAATTGTAACAGTGTAAGTGGAACAGGAAAATTCTAGCAACCACCCTTGCCACATCCCTTTTCCGGACCAGCGTTTGACGAATATTACATTTTTAAATGAGCATATCTGTTGAGTTCCAATTAATAAATATTTGTCACTGTCATTATACGGACGATTACTATATGTAGTGTGTACTGAATATAAGGAACATTTATTTTTATATATAATTTTACATATATAAGGAAACAATAGTTTACTGATGTTATTAAGCTCCCAGACACTTTGTGACTTTGTTGATATACACTTGAAATAAAGATTCAATTCAATTCAATTTTCGCTTATTTTGTACAGTGGAACATTTACAGCGTAGAATTGTGTTTTTTGTAAAATGTCGTTGGCTTTCTAAATTTAATAAAGTGACTTTGTAATTCAATTACAGTTAAATAAAGATGGCTGGAGTAGAAGAATTTCAATTTCAAGAGAATGAGGCATGGAGTGTGGATGTTCAGGACAATTTGACATATCTCACAACACATATTGGCGATTTAAGAGGAATTTTAACTCGTTTGATTCAACATAATGTCATTTCGGACAATGAAAGAGAAATCATTGTAAGTTTTTATCAAAATTATCTTTATCATTCATGCTGAAAGCAAAAATAATAATTAATAACTATTTCAGTTGAATGAACAACATCACCCGACTACAATGGAGAAAAATTACAAATTGCTAACTACTCTGAAATCAAAAGGCTGGTCAAAAATTAAACCGATTCTAATACAAATATTGAGAGAAACTCCGAATGAAAATTGTGCCGATTTAATTGAATTTCATTCAATACAACAATATGCAGCCAACTGCGAAAAAGTATCAAACGAAATTGAAACTAATCATAGGCAATGTATTTATACCAACAAAAGAAATTTAATTGGAGCAATCAATTCCAAGTGGTGGCCAGAGGAGATTCGACTTCCAAATGCATTTTTTGAAAGAAAAATTGGAGAAGAACTCCTGACAGAAAAATTAAAAAATATTTTAACACACACTGAAAACAAAATGACCGTAATAAATCAACAGGTGGCGGTCTCCGGTTTGGGTGGAATCGGGAAAACCACAACTGCAAAATCCTTTGCAGTAAAATACACCGAAGATTATGACTTGATTCTTTGGATGGATTGTGGTGAGGGAAGTCTCCTCAGTTCATTCACAAAATTAGCCAGAGATCTCGATTTGGAAAAAAGAGAAGAACTGGAACTGAAAGAATTGGCGTGCAGAAGTTTTGAGCTTCTAAAAGAATCCAAATGTCTTTTCATCTTCGACAACGCGGAATGTTATGTTGGCAAAGAAGGAATTCGAGACGTTCTCCCTAAAAATTATAACAATTTTCATGTCGTCATAACCTCAAGAAATCGAGAATGGGGCCAGGAAAATATTGACGGGACAATTTCCGAATTTCAACTTGACGTTTTCAATAATGACGAAGGTTTAGAATTCATGAAGAAAAACACGAAAAACTTAAAGACTGACGACGAAGCAAAAATAAGAATACTGTGTGATCTTCTCGGCTATCTACCCTTGGCACTTCAAATTGCAGTTTCTACTTTAAATAAGCAGAAAATTTCTTTCACCGAATACATTGAGAAAGTTAAAGCCAACGACGATATCTTGCACACTACGCTTGATGACTATGAGAGAACAATCCAGAAAACTTTAAAAATTACATTGGAACTGATACAGAACCACGAAAGAAAAATTATTGGGGAAATAGCAATTAAAATTTTGTCTATTTTTGGGTACATTACCCCCGATGCTGTTGATGTTGCATTTTTCATAGCTGTCCAGGCAGAAAGAAAAGGATTCGTTGCGAAATTAAAAGAAAACTATTTTTCATTTAAAAGCAAGAAAATGACTGGAGTAGTGAAAAAGGAAAATGAAGTGACCGAAATGATAAGAGATGTGAATGAAGCCACGGATCTTCTCCAATTTTATTCAATCATCACCAAAGCCAAAGTTTCTGAAGAGACAACTTACTCTTTGAGTATTCACCGATTATTTCAACAAGTTATGCGTCACAACACCCGGGAGACACAAAACCAGATACTGCGGCAGATTTTCCACTGCAAAGGATTTTTGGAATACAAATTAATTCCTTTCACTCATTACACCGACGAAGAACTCAAAAAAGAATTTTCCAAAATTGAATCCGAACTGATTCAAAAACTGGAATTAGAAAAACTTTTAAAACAAAGAAGATTCAAAGAAGCTTTAGAATTATCACGACTCATCAAAGACTCAATCAAAAGTCCCGTTTCTGTATTCAATTTTGCCCTGTGTCACAAATACAACAATGACAATGTGGAAGCAAGGAAGATACTCGAAGAATTATTGAACAACACCAAAATATCCGGAGACACGGACGAATTTCGGATTACCGATTACTTACATTTTTCATTGGTAAGGGAAACATTCCAAGAGTTGAAATTCGAAGAAATTGCATGGCAGCTGTTTCTAATTTGTTACGAAGATCAAGATTTGGCGGGAGCCAGGAAAATATTTAGTGCGGCAACCGAAATGACTCTTGAGTTTTGTTATGTGGATGCGGCCGCCGTTTGTCTACTTTTACAACTCCTGGAAAAATTAGTTTTGTACGAATGTAAAATTAGAAAACCGTCATTTTCTTTGAAAGGCTTTGGAGTTCCTCCTTACCTGAAAGAATTCAAATTGCTTAAAAGTACATTTATAGATGAGGACGGAAAAGAATTGCCTTCAACCGACATTTCTCTTCACTTTTCTGACTTTATTCCAATTAGTCTCGAACTATTAGGAATTGACTCGGGTGTTTCGTATGATTCTTCCGGCACTCGTCTAATTGTGTCGTTGAATGATTTAAAATTCCTTTCATCTGTTCATTTTTGGAACTGTGACTTAATTTTGGTGAACGGCGTTAAGATTACTCCAAAGAATCTAACATTAGACTATGTTAATTTTCTCCAAGAAGACAAACAACCAATTTCAAATATTCTGGTTAATGACTTTGTCGACTTCGGGCAAATGAAATTCTTGGATTTAAGTGGAAGTGAAATGTCAATTGATTTGTGCGATCCCCTTTATATATCGGAAGTTCATTTAAGCAAAACGAAAGTTGTTGATTGGGAAAAGGCTAATTGGGCAGTTAACAAACTGCAACTAATTGGCGTTAATTTTCTGCATCAAACGGGCATGAAAATTACGGATATTGAAATTATTCGGTCTTCGGTTGATATTTCGGTTCTCCCTCCGTCCATACAAAAACTAAAGTTGAGTTTCTGCACTTTAGTTAATTTTTCGTTCTCGTCATTCCCCGATAGTGACGTCAATCTACGTCCACGACCACTTATGTGGCAATTAGATGTAGACAATATTGCTACAAAAGAGCACAAGAAAAAGAAACTACAGATAAATAACGACGACCTTTTTCAATACCTTGTCCCGAATTCACACAAATGGAAAATTACCCGTTATGAAAATGAAAATCGTTTGTACGCCAGATTGACACTCTAATTAAATAAATCTTTTTGAAACTTCCTAATTTTTTACTCTAAACTTTACTACTCATTTAATCATTTTTTCATCTCAAAACTTAGCACAATTTTCATGTTATGTATCAATTAAATATTCGCGTATAAAATAAACCGTCTCTAGCTAGATTATTTAATAATGCTAAATTATTTAACCTTTATATTTTTATTGTCATTAAAAAATACTGCAGAGATCTTGCAAATTATAGTTACTGTACTGTACCCCACTCTTCTTACTTTATGTATTTATTATTGCAGTGGCAGTAATATTATGGATATGACGATGACTTTACTTATTTTACGACAATATACCTAAGCACATAGCCCGAATCCACATTATCATGATTCTTATAGGATAAACTGGTTGGTATATATAATGAAAGAACTGTGTAGAATAAAATGAATGAATAATTTATGTAGGTACCTCCTGTACCTTTATACTGCAATTAATTTAGAAAGTTGCATTGAAGAACCCGTCACTCAAGTTGACTTTTGTCCGATTGACACAATACAAGAAACTCTGACATGATCTCCACTCCATAATATTGAGACGTCTTGCATGGGTGAACACAATGAACAGAGATAATTCATTCCATGTCAAATGAGTAAATGCTGCATAACTAACAATAAACAGAGAGGCTTATTGAGTGTAATGTAATGTGTGTCACATTGTATTGGAAATCGGCTCAACGCTCAAGCCTCCCTTTCTAAATCTGTGTAATTATAGCAACATTATTATCACAATAGCCGCAGCTGCATGCTTTATACCATACCACTTACTCAATTGCTTTTCGTTACGGAAGAACCTACCTTTAGATTTATTCTTATTTTTGTAGTAAGTGTAGTAAGCAAGGACCAGAAAAGAAATATTAAATGAAATATATTTTAATCCAAAATATAAAAAATTGAAAATTTTTTTATAGAAAAATTAGAAAGGAAAAAATTGTTCATGTTAAACCATTTGCGATGATTTAACAAAGTCACTGCTTTAAAATGAATGAAAATAAAGTAACTTGGAGAAAAAGAAATTTCTTATTTTGTAAGCATAGAGAAATTCGAAACCCTAGTAAATGTAAATGAACTTATGCTGTAATAATATTCACGTTTCTTTTTCTTATACAATGGAGGTTGCATGTTACATGTCAAGATTATTCTGGTCCCTGAATTTCTAGTTTTCTTTATCTCATCGTTACACTTAACGCCTTGAGCTCTCGAGTGACCTGATCATTCTGTGAGAGACCATTCACCGAAGAAGAGGTCGGCGAGGCTTCGGACGTCGTAAGGCAATTCTTGGTGGCTCCCCTGTCTCACTTTCAGCAGCAGAGGTACATTAAATACTTTTACAAACTATATAAAAATATTCCCATTAAGTAAATTATTTGCTGTTGTTTACGAATTAAAATTGATTGATCATTGTCAAATATTGTGAAAATGTTATATCAGTACAAATTCTAATAATTAATAATTAATTTATTCTTTTTTAATTAAGTGGGTCTTGTTCATCGTTATTATATGCATTTTACAAATTATTATTTTAATTCGTCGTTGAGATTATTAAATTAATTTCTATTTAATCAGAAATTAAAATTAAATGCATAAAATAAATAGTTATATTTAAAAATGCGGTTAGTTCGTGATATTTAAAAAATAATCATTTTTTAATTGGTCGTTGAGATTATTAAATTAAATTTTATTTTAGCAGAAATGAAAATGAAATGCATGTTTAAATTTAAAATTCAGCAATGGCTCGAGCAATTTATTGTTTATTGGCGTTTCTCGCCGCGGGTTCGGCCACAATGCGAAAACCAAAGGACGCTGCTGAATTGCAAGCAGCGCTGAATAAAGCTCGGGCAGGGGATGTCATTGAATTGATGCCAATTGAATACACCGGAGAATTTACCGTGGCTGAATCCTCTGCAATCCCTGATATTCCTATAACAATCAGAGGACAGTCCTCTAAAGGAGAAATTACAAAACTGAGCAGCAAGGACGGAACCGTTTTCAATGTTTCGGCCGATCATTACATTTTCCGAACTATGTGGATTGTGAAGAGTAACACTGCAATGTTGATGTCCGGAACTGGGAATGAGTTGGACGGAATTACATTTAAGGACTGCAAGGAGGGAATTGTGGTCTCCGGTGAGAACAACAAATTGACTGCACTTACAATGTCCAATGTGGATGTGGGACTTGTGGTGAAATCGAATAAAATCACTCTCCTCCACTCGTCCATCACTTCCGGAAATATTTCTATGGAAGTTGAGCCTGAAACTTGTTGCAATATCTTTGATAACAATGTTTTCAACGGCTACGTCAACCTCAAAGGAAATGGAAATAAATTTAATGCCAATGTTGCAAACGGGGGAATGCTCGTCACGGGTTGCTACAATGAATTCAAAAGTAATGTAATTCAACAAATGAAATTAACCAAAAAATGCGATAACCCTGATAAGGGTCTTAATGTTTTCAACAAAAGCCCGGATCAAGATTTCGAGTAGAAATTAATTAATGTATGCATGAAATTTTATTTCACAAATAAAATACTTTTTACAAAATAACATGGCGAATAATTACTTACAGTTATACGTTTTACCACGTTTTTTACATACTGCACATCATTTTTTACAATAGCAAATTATTTTCAGTCTCATGTCGAGCAAGTTTTCAGTATCCAGTACCTGAAATGAAAAAAATGCTACACATTATCTCTTAAGTTGCTCCCAGGAAATTTCATATTATTTATTCTTTGACTTAAATATAAGTTTTGTTCAAGCAAACAAATAAGGCTAATATATATTAGTAAATGGACAAAATGTAAACAATTTAATGTATTACCGTGCATCAGTAATTTCATTTCAATCCGCCTTGTTCTCTAACGATAAGACTACCTATAACTAACCTAAAATAACTTCAGCCAAAACAAATATATATTGCTATATCGGATTGCTACTTTTTTGCCATGTCATATTTATATATAATATATATAGTAGTGAAAATATTGTTGATATAAGTTTTTACTAAGGAATTTACATTCTTATATGGAAATGCTTTTACGTATCAAGGAAGTATTTAATAAAATCGATTAGATTAGCTATTAATATTATAGTTTTATTCTATAGTAAACAATTTAAAACATTTCATCGATACTCACATTCAGACCTATACTTTTTTCCTAGAGAGAGAAATTTTCTACTTAATTTTCAGACTATATACAATTAAATTACTTTCACTGTCATGTCATGATTTTATACTTAGGGCGTATCCTACCATGATGATCCTAGAGACAATTATCCCCCTAGATGCTACAGGCTAACCTTTTTCCTTTTTTAATGCCCCCTCTATTACCCGCTGCCGAATACTTGATACTCCACTGCTTTCAGCTTGAGTTTAAGAACATGTTAAATTTTTCCACTTAAAGTACTCGACAACCTAACTTTAAGATTTGAAATTATAGATGTTTACACTACATTTATGTCTATAATTGTTTTTTTTTACTTTCGTTATACCTTGGTGATGTTTGTACAATAATACTCTTCAAATTCTAGAATATTCCATAGGAATACTATTGCTATTATATATACTGTGTTTCTCTTTGCAAGGGCTGATGGTAAATAAAAGCAGTAAATAAATAAATAAATATACAGCGTTTCTGTTTATTACAACACAAACTGAAAAATGAAAGCCAGATCTGCACACGACATTGTAAAAATATATTTGCAAACTGTTAGTTTTGTTTTTAAAATATCTCAAACGTTTTGTTTCACCCCCTTAGAGTGGAATAGAAAAAACCACTCATTTCGCTACTGCGACAACATCTTTAAATTTTGGACGTGGTTTGGAAAGTTGTGGTTTCTGTTCCTAGGAATTTTCTATGCAACATATCGATTGAGTCAGCAATTCTACAGTCCAGATCCAAATTTCAAAGCGTACAAAATTATTATTTACGCTGAATATTACTGCTTTTCTACCATGATGGTCGTTGGAGATATATTTGTGTTCTTCAAGTTTCCAAAACTAAAAATGTTCTTTCGTAAATGCATCGTTTTTGCAAAGACATTTTCAGGTAAAAAATTATTCTACTACTAAGCATTCATCTTTCATTACCAATAATAAAATAAATCTACAATCATTTCGTTATTAGTAATATTTTTACTGTTGGAAAAGTTAAATGAGAATTAATTAAATGTATGGAAAGCTATAGACATTTAAAATTAGTCATGTACCATTTTCAAATTTGTAACTGTCCAATTCAATATTTTTTCGAATTCGAAAATAATAGGGACATTTTATATTATTATTAAAGAAAGTTGAATTTAAATTTTTAGAAAGCGAAATTGGACGAGAATGGATAAAGAGTCATCTATCGACAATATTTCTCACAGCTCATACTTTCCGCAGAACCACACAATTTCTAATTACCGCAGGATTTATCTCTTCAATCATGGCAGCTTTACAAAATGTGTTTGGAGGTGACACAGATCCCGTTCAAAGATTTTACATAGAAACACTACCAGAAGAATTGCACACTTCAATTTATTTCAAAGTGATCATGGCAGGCTGTCTCTTCCCAATTATATTCCATTCGGTAATGACAGGGGTGATCATTTGGAGTTTCATACTTTTCTACACGATTCTAATTATAAGTGTGACCGAGGCATTGCTTCATTATGCGAGAAAGAATAAAGTTGATCGAACAGAACATATTGACGCAATGCGACGGTTTGAAGTATTGATTTTACTCAATCAAGAATTCAATGAACTGTTCGGCTTTGTTCTGGGAACTAAGCTGGGCTTGATCAGTATAATTCACATAGTGACTGCGTTCGGCTCAGCCAAATTGATCCATGTGATGGGAATGCCTGTTTATCTGTACATGCCCATTTTGTGCGCCACCTGTTGTGTTGTGGAAAAACTTATTATTGAAAGATTAGGACGGGTATGTGGGATAACGGCAGAATTTCGACAAAAATGGACATCTACGTGTGCCAGTCGTTATTCTCGCAGGAGATTGAAGATTTATAACGGTTTTGGACCCAAATTCTTCGATTGGTTTATTATTAAAGGACATACCACAGTGACCTATATGCAACTCATCCTTAATACTGCAATAACTTTAATGCTGTCCATTCGAATTACAAAATGATATCTCAACCACATTTAAAAATGCAGATAATTCATTTATAAAACTATCTAAAAATTAAATGTCCTATTTATGAAGTTCAAATGAGATGATACACCTCTGAAGAATCCAGATAAATAATTCATAATAATAAATATAATTCATGATAATAAACATAATTCCTAATAAGAAATATTAAGATGAATAAAGTATTAAATAGTTTCTCAATAATACTTTTCTCAATAATATAGGAAGCACGTTCAACTTCTTCACGTTTTTCTCAATAACGTACATGGAATCCGTCTATCAATTAGGCAGAAAAACGTCCTTCTGTCTATCAATAAAGCGGAAGCATTAGAATGTTTACTTGATTTTGCTCCTAATCTAAATATATTATAACTATTAATAATATAAAATATTACATTATTAAATTTCTGTATCAATATAAAAAATAAAGAAATAACGTTAGTATGAAAGTACTGAACACGGAGTAAAAGACTTTGAAGTAGTAGGTCATTTAAAAATTCTATAGGGTGAAATTGGAGTAGATTATCAAGAAAATATAAGTAACTTATACTACGTTTAGTATAATAAGTACAATAAAACATATTATTTATCCTTCAGTACTGATACATACTTATCATACTTCATCTGATTATACAATAGAAATGCATACCATAGATTAACAAAATTATTTGACTATTATAATTATATACCAACAAAATATAAAACTAGAAACAAAATGTTGCTCCTAAATAATATATGTCATTAACTATCAACTACAGAAAGAAAAGGCATAAATTCAAATAACAAACAAATAATCATACTAATTACCCAGTATAGTCATGAGGTAATTTATAGTCACAAAATATTATGACGTCAACCATTCTATGTTTTGCATATACTCAGCCTATAATTTATCATGTATATATCTATAATTATAACTAAAATATATATTACAAAAATGTGGGAAATAAGTATATAAATATTACGGAAGTATCCCTCTTCTCTCTCAATAATGCTGAAGCATTATAATTTTTAAATTGTGTTCCCATATTTTATAAAGATGCTATAATTATTGATAGTATAAAAATTGCACATTTCCCCTTCTATTTAATTTGAAAATGGAACTTACTTATGGAAACTGAACATGGAATTGTTGTTACTTAGCTTACTTCAGATTCAGTTAGGTATAATATACTTCTCCTATACTAATTTTTTCGGTGCAAAGAATACAACTATATACTTTCGCTACTAGTATCGCTAACAATTATTATGCCTCTGAAACAAAAACCAAATAAAAAATGAAATCCAAATCTGCAAACGACATTGTAAAAATTTATTTGCAAACTGTTAGTTTTGTTTTTAAAATAGCTCAAATATTTTGTTTCACCCCCTTGGAGTGGAACAGGAAAAACTATTCATTTCGATACTGTGAAAATACCTTTAAATTTGGGATATGGTTTTTGAAGTTGTGGTTTATGATTTTGACAATTTTCTATGGTTCATATCGACTGAGTCAACAATTCTACAATCCGGATCCAAATTTCAAAGCGTACAAAATTATTATTTACGCTGAATACTACTGCTTTATCACCATGATGACCATTGGAGATATATTTCTGTTTTTCAAGTTTCCAAAACTAAAAATGTTCTTTCGTAAATGCATCTTTTCCGCCAAGAAATTTTCAGGTAAAAAAATTATGCAAGTTTGAGTGCCATTGCTTTTTTTACTGTTGGAAAAGTTAAAATAAAAATTAAGAAAATTTTAATGTTATACTTTTAAATTTGTGGCTGCAGTAAATTATTTTGATTCGAAATTTTTGAATTAATAATTGACATTTATTTAATTGTTCCCGAAATTTGGCAACATTGTTTTAGAAAGCGAATTTGGACGAGAATGGATAAAGAGTCATCTTTCGATCATTTTACTCACAGCTCGAAATTTCAGTAGAACTACAATATTTCTGATAATCGCAGGATTTATCTCATCAATTATGGCAACTTTGCAAAGTGTGTTTGGAGGTGACACAGATCCTATTCAAAGATTTTACATAGAAACGCTCCCAGAAGAACTACACACTTTGATTTACTTCAAAGTGTTCATGGCTTGTTGCTTCGTCTTTCCATCTGTATTTCACATGGTCATGACAGGAGTCATCATTTGGAGTTTTATACTTTTCTACACCATTCTCAATACAAGCATCACTTTTTCATTGCTTCATTATGTGAATAAGAGCAAAGTTAACCGAACAGAATACCTGGACGCAATGCGACAGTATGAAGTATTGATTTTACTCAATCAAGAATTTAATGAACTGTTCTGCTTCGTTCTGGGAACTAACCTGGGCTTGATTAGTGTAATTCACATCTTGACTGCGTTCGGTTCAGCAAAATTGTTCCATGTGATGGGAATGCCTGTTTATCTGTACATGCCAATTTTGTGCGCTACCTGTTGTGTTGTTGAAAAACTTATTATTGAAAGATTGGGACGAGTATGCGAGATAACGGCAGAATTTCGACAAAAATGGGCCTCTGTGTGTGTCAGTCGTTATTCTCGGAGGAGATTGAAGATTTACAACGGTTTTGGACCCAAATTCTTCGATTGGTTTATTATTAAAGGACATACGACAGTGACCTATATGCAACTCATCCTTAATACTGCAATAACTTTAATGCTGTCCATTCGAATTATAAAGTGATATGATATAACTATCTGACCAAAAATTTTCAAATAATGCTTCATGTTCAGTTTAAAAAATATTGCCAAACTGTGGAATGAATAAGTTGACATGATGTAACTATATGTACGAGTAGTAATAGTAAAGATACAATGATGTTATAGTATATCATACCGTATACAGTATACCAAAAGCCCCTTTATTAAGTAACGAATGTTACTTGTATAAAAATGGGTTTTGCGTCTGTCTGTCTGTCTGTTCGCACGATAACTCAAGAACGGTTTGAGATAAAGACTTCAAACTTGGCTAACGTGTTCTAGTGGTGCATTGTTGGAAGGCTAAGTTCGAAGACGGGCTTAAATTATCAAAATATATTTCAAATATGTTTGCTTCGATAAATATTTACGCCTTTGTAAAAAATGGTTTATTAGTATGTGGGACCTCTCCCCGGAAAGCCTTGCTATTAGAGAAAAATGCATTTCTGGATGATATTTGTTTGTCAAAATGAAAATGTGCAATGAACAGGTTACTGATTTTAATAATTAATAATTTTTGTCAAATTCAAACAATTTATATATTTTGATTTATTGATTGGCCAACGATATAAACGATATCGCAATATAAACATAATAAAAAATTTAATGTTTTTGTCCCACGATTTTTATTAGTACAAAGATAATAAAAAATTTACCTTTTTTGTATAACCAACAATAATGCCCATGTTATCAAATAAGTTTGCATATAATGTTTACCCTTAAAATATTTTACACACACTATCTATAGTTTCTCCACATTTGAAGCAATTGGTTTTTGATGTGTTTGAAATTTAAGTTTGGCAAAATGATTTTCAAAATGATTTTTATAATTTATATTTGAATTTTATTCATGAGGGATGGCAGCCAAATCTCATGTTCACACTTTTTTCTTACAAGCTATATAATATCTCTATCAATTTAACTGTACATAAAATAAAAACACCTTATAATGAGAAAGCTACTTAAATAATAAAAATTACTAAGCAGCCTGTGACGATTTGAAACCCAAAGACTCGACAATACCTTCTCTATTTGAAAATTCAATATGTTTCCTGAAAACATCTTTAGGATGGGGAACCATATTGTCAAAATCGGGAATAAATTCTTTAACTTTATCACAAGAGCGATAAATGGATTTTTCACTGGAAGAATTGGTAGCCAATTTTAGAGCTGGGGAAGAACTAAACATTTTCCAAATAGATTTCTCACTTTCATAGAATTCCAGAAATGGGGCTAATATTGGATTGTTTGAGGATTTCAGGACATCTGCGAATTCACTCATTGGCACACTTCTAATTTTGTAATTGTACTCCTCAGCCAACCCGAAAACATCCGTTGAGGTTATTCCCACAGGTTTAACCAGACTATACACACCTGATGTCACTTTATCGTTAAAAAGAAGTTTGGCACAAACAGAGGCAGCAATATCAACGGGCAAAGAAAAATGAATTGCTGTCTCGTTCGGCATTACCTCCAATTGGGTGCAGACAATTGTTAAAGTCATAAAGTGATTTTTCTCTATGGAAAAGAATCCCGTGACACTGTGACCTGCAAAATCGGGTAATCTACTAACAACACATGGAATTCCTCTCTGTACAGCTGTTTTGAACAGTTTCTCACAAACAAATTTCGACATTGCATATCCACCTGTGATTCCCTCTCCGAAATTATCATCTGCAGGAAATTCCTCGACAAGATACTCATCCTCAGTCAATTCAGTTGCTGCAACAAAAGAGGAAGTGTAACAAATCCGTTTAGTTTTTGTTGTTGAAGCAAACTTGAGAACGTTAATTGTACCCAAAACATTCACCGATCGAATATCGCTCCAGTTTACTGATTTTTTATACTTTTCGTAGTGATTGGCCTTCACGGCACAATGGAAAATAGCATCTGTTGTTTCTGCCAGAAAATTGTACATTTCATCGCTTAGCATGAAAAAGGGACGAGTTATATCTCCACAAACGCATTCAACATTGCTCATTTCAGTTGTATCGTATAAACGATATTTCTTCAATTTATCTACCATCCTGGATTTAGCTTGCTTATCTGATTTAGCTCGAATCAAACAAATAATCTGAATCCCGCCCATTTTTGATAAAAGATTTACCAAATTAACTCCTAAAGAACCAGTAGCACCTGTGAGGAAAACCTTTTTTATTTCAGATGTGGCAACTACACCTCCCACGTCAATTATTTCATCGGGAAGAATGGAATCTTCCTTTACCAGTGCTCTCATTAATCTCTCAGAATTATCAGGGGACATCAATTCGCCCTTCGTTCCTGAACTTTTGTTCGGATCATGGGGATTATCTCCATCAAATATAATCGGGTAAGTTAATTCTGCCAAGTAATTGCTTAGTCCTGATAAAGTGGGATAGTCCATGAGTGAAGTTGCATTTAAAGTTAGATGTTTCCCAAAAACGTGTTGAAGACGATTTCTCATTTCCACGGCCATCAGGGAATCCATTCCCATATCTTTAAAATTTTGATGTTCATCAATCGGTTCCTCCGGAGCTAATTTTAATGTTTGCCTAATTGCCTTTTCTAATAATTTTTGAACTATTTCATAACGTTTTTCGAGTTCTGTTTCTTTGATTTCCTTCCAGAATTTTTCTCCCTCAGCCGAATTCATTGCCAAATTCTCCTGTTCGTATCCTTCCCCCATATCTTGCACGTAGGCGAGCACATGCTTGAATGAAACAACAAAAGCCGAAGCATCATGGATTTCTATTGCTCCTACCTGTGTCAAGTGATGTCTCATCGCAGCTCTTAAGGAACCGATTCCTAATTTTGGACTAAAAGGTTTAACACCCCATGCACCTTCTTTCCCCAATCCTAAATTTGATGCTGCTCCGATTTCTCCCCAAATGCCCCAATTGATAGTTTGAGCTGGAAGTCCAATGGAATGTCTGTAGTGTGCAAAAGTGTCCATAAAGCAATTAGCCGCTGCATGATTGGATTGGCCCAGAGGACCAAAAAGTGCTGACCCTGAAGAAAATAACACGAAAAATTCTAAATCGTAATCTTTTGTTAAATTGTGCAAATTCCAAGTTCCCTCAACTTTAGCTCTAAAAACGGTTAGATATTTCTCCCAGGTTTGATTTGCCATGACTCCGTCAGAAAGTGTTCCCGCACTGTGAATAATTCCTCTCAACGGAGGAAATCCTGAATCGGTTTGCTTAATTGTAGACAGTAATTGTTGGAGCTGATCTTTGTCCCCTACATCTACCTGGAAGGTTTCGATGTGCATTCTTTGCTTCGCTTTAAGATTGTCTATCACCTTTTGAATTTCTGTGGAAGGTGCCTTTCTTCCAATCAGAATAATATGCTTTGCCCCCACATTTGACATCCATTTCGTAACCTCCATTCCTATTCCACCTAAACCTCCAGTAATTAAATATGTGCTGTCGTCATTAAATATCCTTTCCTTGATTTCAATATTCGAGTTCACATGACTCACTTTTGGCATTGTAATAACAATTTTTCCAATTTGTAACGCTTTTTGGAAATGTAAGAAAGCCTCGATCGATTGAGTGACGTCAAATTGAGTGTACGGTAGAGGTTTGAAAATTCCATCAGAAATAAATTTTTCCAGTTTTGGAAATATAGAAGAATCTTTCTCAATTCCAATTTCTAAATTGACAATTGTGTAAGAAACATCTGGACGAAGTTCCTTTACCTCTTCTGGTTGCCAGATTTGGATTTTACTCATTTCAACGAAACGAGCATTGGGCTTACAGACTCTCAAACTGGTTTCTTTCATATTCGTACCAGTCAGGGAATTCAAAACCATATCAACCCCAACTCCATTTGTCACACGCATAATGTCGTCTCCAAAACTTGTGTTTCTAGAATGGAAGACATGTTCCACTCCCAAATCGTGAAGATATTTTCTTTTCCTTTGACTTCCCGCAGTGCCAATGATTTTTACACCCAAATACTGACAGAGTTGAATGGCCGCTAATCCTACTCCCCCAGAAGCCACGTGAATCAGAACCGTTTCTCCCGCTTTCATATCAGCCACTTCAACTAGGCAATGATACGCAGTCGCAAACGTTACAGGCATAGTTGCTGCTTGCGCAAACGTTATGCTTTTAGGCTTCTTCATAATCGTATCAGGAGTGGTAACAACGTGACTAGCGACTCCTATTTGGTACGTAAATCCAAATACCTCATCTCCAATTGAAAATTTCGTTACACTTTTGCCGATTCTCGAAACAGTTCCTGAGAATTCCATTCCAACACTTTCGTGTTCAAAATAAAATCCTTCTGGTTTAATTATAACAAACACATCCCTGAAATTCAGACCTGCTGCGCGTATTTCCACTTCCAAATCAAGATCAGGTAAACTTTCGCATTTTTCTTTACGAACAAGTGTTAAATCGTTGATGGAGCGAGTTTGTGGTACTTGTAAGATATATTGTTCAGATTTGGGAATAAGCAATGGAGTTGGAAGCGGAGCATGTTTATTCATTCGAGTTAAAAACTTCTTGCCACCTCGATAATTTACCTGAAGTTCTGTAGTGTTGCTCCAGATTTCATGGAACATTTCGCGAACACTACTTTCATCGTCAGTTTGCTCAGGGTCCATGTCAAAAACGAGACCTGTAATATTCGATTGCTCAAATAACAGACTTAAGAAAATACCGCGAAGTGTGGAACCTTCTACTGATTGCACGATATGATCCCCAATAGCCCTCGCTCCTCTTGTTACAACACACAATTTGGTTTTAGTACTTTTTGTTGCCAAAAATTGAGAAATATTTAGAAAAGCGCCCGATATATACTTTTGCTTATCTTCATTCAACGCCCATAAAAATATTACTCCCTCAATTTGATCCTGATTCAGAGTTTGGAACATTGTTTTAAAATGTTCAGCGTTGATTCCATGTACGCTGAAATTCAATTTATTTTTTGAGCAAAAATATTCCTGAGATTTCTTAACAACGATAACAGACTTTCCCATGTTTTCTAAATATCTAGTCACTAAATCACCTAGGATTGTTTCGTCGGAAAATAAAATCCAGGAATTGTTTTCTATTTGTTGAGAATGGGGAGAATAAGGCCTTAATAATGGAGTCAATTCGTCACTTGCTTTGCCCACAATGACTCCTCCCAAGTGAGCCCAGGTTTTCAGGCAAGTTGTTTCTTCGAATCCATTTGACCTCAAAACTGTTTCCCATTCATCCCCATTTAGGATTGGATGTTCGGGTCGTAAATCAAAATCTTTAAATCTCCAATAGCCTTCTAAAGTTCCAAAGATCATGTCGATGTGTCGAACTGGGGCTAACATTTCTCCCAATATCACAAATCCTCCAGGTGCTAGCAAATGTCTTAGATATACGATAGATTGATTCACCCTTTCCGTCGCGTGTAAAATGTTGACCCCGACTATAACATCGTAATGGTAAGGTGCAAAATTTTGTGTTTTGGGGTCTGTTTCAATATTTAACAATTCATATTCCATATTCGGAACATCTTTAAACGCTTCTTTTGCATCGGACAAAAACTGAGGAGAAATATCCGTAAAAGTATAAATAAAGGGAATCTTCTTCTCTTGCAACATCGCAAGAAGAGCTTTTGTTGTGCCACCCGTACCAGCCCCCACTTCCAAAATTCGCAACACCTGACCAGAGGTTTTAACCCCCGAATAATTAGAAAACAAACAGTCTACAACATCCGCTGAGTGAGTATTCATTACATTTGAATGTGGAGACTTTGCATAGAAATCCGCAGCACTAATACCTACACCATCATCAGGAAACAAAACGGATAGGGGATTGCGTTTGCCTTGCAGAATATCTGGAAGACTTTTTGCCACTTGAACTGTAATTAAGATATCGGTCTTTTGACGAGTATCCGAATCAGCTACTTCCCTATCCACAACTAAGTCTAAATCTTCCCCTGCTGTGTATCTGTACTTTGGCAATTCTATTACTTTCCATTTTTTGCCCTCGTCAGTTTTTTGGATATCCAAAATGTTTTCCTCTGCCAAAATGTCTAAAAGTCGACCGATATACTTTTCCTGCTTGAATTCAATTTCATAAGTCACAAGGAAATCACGGAGTTCAATTACGTCATTTAATCGGGGCTTCCAACCGAGAATGTACAAAGGGTGCAATATACCTACAAGAACAACCCGATGGAGGATTTCATGTTTCTCAATATGATCTTCATAAATTTTTCTCATTTCCAGTAAGCGATCGGCTAATTTATCCTGAAGCTGCCTGATGTCTTTAATATCTTTCAATTCTACACGAGACATTAGCGGTCCTAACTTGTGACGGTAGACTTCCTCATACAATCCCGTCATTTCCCTTTTGTGGTAACTCAAGGCGTTTTTAAAAGCTTGAATTGAAGTTCGCACCGTGTGCAGACCCCGCATTAAGGCGATTTGTTGACCCTGCTCGGTCAGCAATATTATATCAACCACATTCTTATCTTTCACAGGAATATACGCGTAAATGTTTTTGGATTTTTCGTGAGGATAAATAATGAGTTTTTCCACACCAATTGGGACAACCATGCATGATGCATCCTTGACCTCATGCAGCCCCAAAGCTTGCATTAAGGCGTCCAATATTATTGGATGACAAATATATTGGTCATTTTCTTCTTCGCAGGTAATTTCAGCAATAATCTCATTGTCACCCTCCCAAAAAGATTTTAAACTCTGAAAACATCCTTTCAGCTGGATACCTAAATCGTATATTCTTGTATAAAATTCGGAAGTGGACGATTCCACAGTACAGCGTTTACGTATGGTATCAAGGTCAAAGCTTTCTGTTGGTGCTAATGATGTAAAAGCTGTGAACTTTGCCCTTGCATGACATTTCCACATTAAATCTGTATCTGCGGCGACCTCTTTGTTGTAAATTGCGATTTCCATTTCTGGAGATTTACTTTCGGAGACTTCAAATGCAGATGGAGCTACTTCGGCTCCCTCTGCTGGTTTTCCTTTTTTCACGACAACTTGCATCTGGCAACGCTTTTCAGGGTCTACTTCAAGAGCAGCTTCAATAATAAAATCATCCACAACCAACGTATTGGATGGTTTGACAAAATGAGTGTAGCCGCTTGTAGCCACGTGACCAGATGCTAAAACCAGTTCTAAAAATCCAGCCCCGGGAAAAATTATTTTGTCTGCCACTTGATGGTCGTTAAGGTACGACAGTTTTTCCAAATTAATTGTATTTTTATAGAAATAGTCCTTGGAAACTAACGACTCGTTTTTCCCTAAAAGTGGATGCAGAATATCCAAATTAAAAATATCGGATGTTGGAACCCAGTACTTTTGTCTTTGGAAAGGATAATTTGGAAGCTTTACCTTTACGGCAGGGAAGTTTAAGTAATAAGCGTCCCAATTAATATCAACACCGTTAACACATAATTTGGAAATACTGGAAAAAATGGTCGACCACTCATCTTCCGATTTTCTAATCGTAGGAAGCCAGAAACACTCCGTGGCTTTTTCTCCCATCAGATTATTCATTCCCAATGCCAATAAAATTGGCTGTGGACCCACTTCAATGAAAACGCGAGCACCCTGGTCGTATAATTTATCCATACCCTTTTTAAAGTCTACCGGGTCTCTTACATGTTTTTGCCAATATGAAGTACAAAAATCGGAAGCGCCTAGTAATTTCCCTGAGGAGCCAGAAACATAATCCAGTTTAGGAGGATTATTTGTGATCGACGAAGCAATTTTACCATAAGCGGGTAATATTTCTTCCATATCACGAGAATGGAAAGCATGTGTCGCAGCTAGTCTCTGATATCTAATCGGAGGATTTTTTTCATCACAAAGAATTGCAAGCTCATTTAAAGTTTCAGGTCTCCCTGCAACGACAACCTCCTCAGAAGAATTCACAACAGCGACGTCTACCCAGAGCTTGTCGTTTCTTAAAGTTACTGAATGAATTAAATCATTTACAATTTCCAAAGAAGCCTTTACTGCTACCATTCCTCCTTCTGACAATCCCTGAATTAACCTACTACGCTCAAAAACTAATTTTAGGGCATCTTCCAAAGATAAAACGTTTGCTGATACAGCTGCAGCGAATTCTCCCACGCTGTGACCAAAAACAATATCCGGAACAATACCGAAGCTTTTCCATACTTCAATTAAACCGTACTCAATACAAAATATGGAGATTTGACTATACACAGTATTATTCAAAGGGTAGGATTCATTTTCCCAAAGTATGTCCAATAATTGTTCATTGTAATTGTTTGCTAAAATATGGGCACACTTGTCAAGTGCCGATCTGAAGACGGGCAGAGTCTGATACAATTTCTTGCACATTCCTTTATATTGTGAGCCTTGACCCGTAAACAGAAAAGCTACTCTTGGCAAAACTCCTGGAACTTTTCCTGTGATAAATTGCTTTTTCTCCAATGCAGTTATCATACTGGGAGAGTCCTGAGCTACCAAAGCTATTCTATGATTGAACTTTGATCTTACTGTATTTGCGGTATAACAAATGTCATGTAAAGGAATTTCAGGATTATTCTTCAAAAAATGTCTATAATTATCAACCATTTCATTCAAGGCACTTTCGTTTTTTGCAGAAAGGTTCAATAAATGTTGTTGAGGTTTCAAGCCCTCATTTAAAGATTGCAAAGGATTGAGTTTTATAACTCTGGGCGCTTCTTCCACGATAACATGGACGTTAGTGCCACTCATTCCAAAACTATTTAATGCCGCCACTCTTTTACCAGATGTATTCCCAACCCACTCGGTTGGCTCTAGTGGAATCTTGGCAGGAATCTCGTCGAGATTTATGTGTGGATTTAACTTGTGAAGATTAATGTTGGGTGGAATGATTTGTTTTTGGAATGACAAAATTATTTTTAAAAGTCCTGCAATCCCTGCTGCGGATTCAGAATGGCCAATATTAGTTTTGACAGACCCAATGAGTAACGGATCTTTTCTGTCTTTTCCGTAGACACTGCCAATGGCAGAAACTTCAATTGGGTCTCCAACAAATGTTCCAGTACCATGAGCCTCCACGTAAGTTATATCACTCGGAACCAGGTTAGCATTTTTCAACGCCATTTCCATGACCTTTTGTTGACAGAACTTACTTGGAGTTCCAAAACTGGAAGTTGTGCCTTCCTGGTTAAACGCCGATCCACGAACAATTGCAAGAATATTGTCATCGTCTCTGACCGCGTCGGAGAAACGTTTCAAGACAATTACACCAACACCTTCTCCTCGCCCAAAGCCATCCGCTTTTTCGTCAAACGTTTTACAGCGACCATCAGAAGCCAATACGTGGGCGGCCGCAGGTATATGCGGACTGTAAGGAATCAAAATTAAATTTACCCCTCCAGCTAAAGCTAAATTACAATCCTTCTTTTTCAAACTTTCACAGGCCAAGTGTAATGCTAGCAACGATGATGAACATCCTGACTCCGTGGCCATGTTGGGTCCATGGCTACCCAGGAAAAAGGACAATCGAGCTGAACTAGCGCTGATAGCGTTACCCAAATACGACCGAAGACAATCGTTTGTTCCGTGTCCCATTTTTAAAATTGTTTGATAGTCCTGATTCCAAAATCCCATGAAGACTCCTGTCGTGGATCCTTTTAAATCTTGCGGGTTGATTCCCGAATTTTCCAAGGCTTCCCAGGAAGATTCCAGTAGAAGCCTTTGTTGAGGATCCATGACAATTGCTTCACGTGGACTGATATTGAAAAATTTAGCATCAAATTCATCCAGTGCAGCATCAATGAATCCTCCCATTGTTTTTTTGGTTTCCATGCTTGTATTCCAACGTTCAGAAGGAACTGCTCTAACCGCATCCTTCCCTTCAAATAGTAATTTCCACAATTCTTCAGGGTTGGTAGCACCTGGAAGTTTACAACTCAATCCGATAATTGCAATCGCATTGGAGAGATTGTCATAATTTTCCACAGAAAAATCATTCTCTACTAAAACTTTGTCCTTTGGGTGACTTTCCGGGTGACCTGACAAAAGTTCTGATGCAGTCAAGAATTCCTGAAACAATTTTTTTAGAAATAATTAATATAGCGTTCAGATGAGCTTGTTTCATAAAAGAAATGGTAAGCAATTTTTGTGTACAAACTTACGTTAGAAATCTTAGGATAAACATCTGCCAGAAGCAAGCAGGTCCACATTTCGTGAAAAACCTATATGAAAATATAAAATTATTTAGAATGGAAGAATATTATGTTGATTACAATACAGTATCTGTGTCTATATCTTTGCTAAATCAGTGTCAAATTTAAATTTTCGCAGTTAAGTCTGTAACAAAAAATTTGCTTTTTAAAATACGTTTTCACTATTTTTTGAGAAATATGAAATATAATAATAAAATTCAGAACAATTTGTTTTCGTCCATGAGTTTAACAATCTGCTTTATAGAAATCAATGATTATATTATGGGTAATATATTCTATGATCAAACACAATTCCATGATATCATATAAGACAAATTTGGCATTCAGTCCTGAGAGTCTTACAGATCCGAGCTCATTCATCTTTTTCATATCCTTGAAATAGGCAATTTCCACATTTTCAATGTCTCTCCTTTATGTGCAAGTGGAAAAAAAAGACACATTAATTATTGCTAACATGGAATCGTTGAAAATTAATATTTTTCTTAGGAGTCACATGTCTACTTTAAACAACGGTTCATTGAGAAAAACGTGAGCAACATTTAGGCTAAAACGAACCAGAAATTATTAAATTTCGTCAATTTTATGTATTTTGAAGACACATTTTGTAAATTTGGCTTGTTGTAGGCCAAAATTTAATTAATATCCTGCAATCGATGTCAGTGCAGAAAAGGGAGGGAGTGTCAGACAGCAGAGAACAATTTGAACCCCTTCCCCTTATTGAAAAGTTAATTTAATAATTATTAACTAGAAATGTAATTAAACTTGCAATAAGTAAGTGGATCCGGATTTAATAACTGCATTGCAACTGTAACCTTCAGGTACACATGTTTCCATATAGTTTGGTCCATACATCAGTTCCAAAATTTTCAGAAAATTTCCTGTCAAATCAGTAAATAAATTGCTGAGTCAGTAAACTTAAAAATTTTAGATATGAATTTTAAATTATTACCATTAATCATTTTGTTCGCTGAAAAATCCATAATTTTGTTGTATATCTTGGAGTTTGGTTGAAATGTAAAGAAGGCAGGTTGTTGAATGTTTCCATTGGTTGTGTCTGTCACAATTCCTGATGAGTATACCCGTTGGTCAAATAAATGGTCGATATTTTTGATAACCAAATGGTGAGGGTCAATGAAAATGCAGGTTTTGAAAAGTGTTAGTTTCCAACATTCAGCACGTAAATAAACTTCGACAGGGTCTCCTTCATTTCCTTTCGTATCAATATATGGGGTCCGAACCGAGTCAAATTCATCATCCAGCAGTTTTCTAAATAGAAATCGTATTATTATTATTTCAATTAGAATTCCCAATATACTAGAGGTGGGCCCGAACAGGTTTTTTGGTGTTCGGTTCGGGTGCGAACAATTTTGTGTTCGGTTTGGTATGGTGTACAAGAAAATTGTTTGGGTCCGGTTCGTTCTAGTGTGGAAATAATAGTTTATGTTCGGTTCAGACTGTTTTTGCAAGTCAAAATTAAAAAAGAAATTAAAGACAAGGTGAAAATGTTTGTGTCGGGGATCTCAGCCCGCAGCCCGCAAGCAAAACGGGGATCTCAGCCCGCAGCCCGCAAAAGTGGGGATCTCAGCCCGCAGCCCGCAAAAGTGGGGATCTCAGCCCGCAAATACCAGCGCGCAACTCCCAACACGCAAAAATAGGGGATC
>JABASD010002445.1:0-26713 GCA_019776165.1 Pogonognathellus flavescens
AGTGTAGGCTATCAGTGGATAGATTGGTTATGTTACCGGGTTGGTATTGTGCTCGGGTGGGTAGAAACATTGTACCGAGAAAGACGCATTAGGAGCGGATTTACACAATTTGAATTTGAAACCCTCCCATTTCGTTCTACCGGTGAGTTTTATTCAGCTCAATTTCAACTCATCCTCTCATATAACTTTTCTTTTTTCCCCGCTTTACATACTACACGTCCTTATTGTGCCCTGTCATCTGCCTGTGCAACAATATGCGTCCAAGAAGCAATTTAAAACTTTTCCACAAAACTACAAAATATATTTAGCAAACTTATGTAGGTATATATCTGTCTATTCTATGTGCGTACTCTTCTGAAGCAACCCCACTTTCATGGAGGGAAAGGCGAGGAAAATTAAATCATTTTTATCTCACATTGTCACAATAACAAAACAACTTGCTTAAACAGCTTATAAATATGGTAATAGAATAAGTCGGATTTTATCTATTCATTGTTTTAACTTTTAGCCTTAGGTATATATCCTCTCTGTCTCTCTCTCTACCTTTGAGGAAAACAGCAAGGCAGGTCTGTCTTAGTCATGAGAGAATGGAATGAAAATACTAACTTTCCTGTGTAATATGTAGATTTTAATTCTCAAATGCAGCCAAAGGCATTTCCCAGTGAGAAAACGAATGAAAATGTCATTTAGAATCTTTGTTACTCCAAAACATCTCTCTCTACACAAGCAAACTGTCTAACTGTCCCTGTATTTGTAAAGTCATACCATGATTACTCCTGATGAATTAACAACAGTGCAGAATTCTACCAGAACAGTGTTTGTAATGAGAACGAACATGTTCACTTTAATATAATATTATTACACGTTTCCTTATATTAAGCACATTTACTTTATTAGAAACAAATTTACAGGGAAGTGCTTGTACTTTCTACATGTCCTCGTCTTTGTAAGTTCACACAGTTCATGGATTTGCCTAACCCCTTTGTTCTATATATTCTCCTTCTTGTTATTTGCATTTATAGGCTGATGGAATGTTGATGTCAAAATATTTCGCAGTAGTGTCTGCCAGAGCACCGACATAAATAATTATTACGGCCATTACGAAAATGACAAAATATATTCCTTGGAAGCTTATGTGTATGTATATATGTAAAGAGATCCATAATAATAATAATAATGTTGTACTACAGTCACACACATTGTGTGTTGCTCATCTGGAGAAATTGTCATTTTGAAGAGGGAGAGAGCCTTATTGCTTTTCATGGATAATGTTAATTATCCCGATGATATTCAAACCATATAACGATCCTTCTACTGAGAATTATGGTTGAACAGAACAAAAAGCTGATGATATAAAACAGAAGAGGACATTACATGACAATGTAATGCGTAGAGAGGCTGGAATGGGCCGTTGAGATAAATTGTAGTATGGAAATCTTCCTGTGAACATATTTTCTGTCTTACATGAACAACACACATCCTTTGCATAGAGATATTCGTGTGAGCATTCTTGTTATGATCGTATAGTTGTTGGTAACGCTAAAAAGTTTGTTTCGCCTTGTCTCTCTCTAAATTAAAGCGAAGAATAAAATTCCTGGAAATAGATTCCTGTGTAATTGAATCGGTTTTAGTT
This sequence comes from Pogonognathellus flavescens, assembly GCA_019776165.1. NCBI lineage: Eukaryota > Metazoa > Arthropoda > Collembola > Entomobryomorpha > Tomoceridae > Pogonognathellus > Pogonognathellus flavescens. Next base: position 1,634 of record JABASD010002445.1, read on the forward strand.
TAGGTTTACGAAAATGCAAACGACGTCTTTTAATTTTATATGGGACTGGTGGTGGTGAGCATCTGAAAATGTTTTCTTACTCATTCTCATCTCTCTCTGTGTATGTCCACTTTGGAAGTGGTCCAAATCACACGACACAAAACTTGTGCCGAGAAAGATTCAAGAAACTATTTGAAATACACCTACTAACATTCAGCACATTCAAACTAACCCATTTCTCTTCTTTATATACGTACCAGAGACCTTTATATAGAGATAGGAACAGTCTTTAGTGGTTTTCTTTCTGCGGGTGAATTATTACAGGATTAATAATACTGATACATAACCCTTTTACTTTTATTTACTACTGGCTCTTTGCAAAAGTAAAGAACAAACGTTTTTATTCAGTATACACAAGAACTAATTCACTTTTTAATGTTTCTCCTCCTACTGCAGATACAAACAAGTAGAAGTACACACACATAGTGCAAATATATTGCGTATTCGATCCGAGAAGAAGAATGAGTTGAATTTAGAAATTTAGAAGTTTGTCTCAGACGCTCGTGGTAGTTACATTAAGCTCCATCATACATTATTTCACCAAATGCATTCATTCAACACATTGTAAACGCAATCTGTTCACCATTCGTAAAAGATATGCATAGCAACTCAACTTTAGAGTATCTCTGTACAGAGCTAGAGACAGTATAAACTTAAATGCATCGGAGGAATTCAACACAATGGCCATAAATATTCCAGCAAGCTATATTATGGCCCTATGCACGCTTTGTGTGTAAAATAACAAAATTGCACCGTGTACCTATATAAGAAAGTACTTTCTTATATAGGTATACTTATATAGTGCCCAACGAGATAGTTAACGTGTAAATGGACCCACATACCTTCAGCAGGTACTTTCCCTATAGATATCCCCCTAAATAAATTCTGCTGTGCATGTAATGCACACACTTCCAATTTCTGTGTAAACTCAAACAAAAACAAACGAGATAACGAAATATAATTCACTTTTGTTTTATGCATTAGATGACTACTCCATGTAGAATGCCCTATAGCTGTCATTGTAATATACACACAGATAGCTTTACATTTACCAAACACAAACTACACGCGTTTATTTAGATTTCTCTGTGTGCAAGTTCATTTTGTTTCCCAGTCTATGTGTTTGTGTGTTTGGATTGGAATGAAGAGCTGTGTCGCTTTATGAATGTGCAAACTGGAGGCACTAATGGTGCAGTTGTACTAATGTAATGTGACGTGCCGTCATGTAATTACGTGCTTCTCGCATACTTTCTTCATATTATTATTATTATTATGATCATCATCATCATCATGTTATTCCTGAGAAAACTTGTCTTCTTATTCTTCTGCGTACCTTGCACTATCTCTACGTGTTGTGTGCAGTTTGTTCTTTTCTAGGCAGTTTCAGATGAAGTTCAGATAATTATATTCGAATATCAGAAAGACGCGGTATACTGTTCTCTTATGTCTCGTACTAAATCAAGTTAACTTGTACTTCTCACTCACTCACTCGAAATTCCTTCCTCACGAATAAATTAATGATTCGAGAAATGAAACGAACTGCACATTTCCATTGCGTAGCTTTTACATTGAGTTTCTTCACGTGTTTACATAAGGGTAGATTTACAGACTGTATAACACTGCCATTGTACATACCTGACTTTCTAAATAACTAACTAATTCCAAGTATTAGGTATACGAAGTAAATCTCAATGTAACTTTATGCAAACTATACCTAAGGAAATTCTATGGAATTTTCAGTAACTGGAAAAATTCTCATTCTAAAAAGTCGTTTTGTATTCTAATGATGACTGGCTACAGATGATCTTATTGTTACGTTACTAAATAAAACACCTTGTCATTAAAACGAAATAGTATATCAGTTCGTAAAACAGGCTTTATGTGTTAATTAAAATTCTCATTGTCATTTCATCACAGAATATTCTGCAAATCAAAGGTCACTATTTCCTTTTGACACATTATATTCCTAATCATAATTTTTCCTTCCAAATGTTTAAAATTACTTACGTATGAACTATTAGATTTTATCATTACATATCTGGGGACTTTTATAGTGTGTTTGTCAGAAATGTTATTTTTCTCATTTCTACGCTTACATAATAGCAACTGTTATCTATAAGTCCAGAGCCTTGGATTTAATGCTCTTCTTAACCCACTGCTAGTTGTAAATACAAATTACATAAAAATATTAATTCTAATCTACTTGTTTATGCGTAAAAATAAGTATTGATATTGCTGAATATGTCTGGGTGATGCTAAAGTATAATTAGTTGTTATTGAGAAGGAGAGTACGTACCTCGGCAGCAGGTTTGCCTCCCCTTGAAATGCATTCGAGTTGTATCTCTCGGTCTTCGGTAGTCTCAAGAGAAGGACCCTGAACAATTTCTGGAGGCTGCGTTGGCACTTCCACAGTCAATTTGGCATTTGCTGAACGTAATTCTCTAACATTATCAGCAGGACCCACTTGGCACTGGAATATTGCGTCGTCTTCGAGTGTTACATGGTCAATAATTAATGTGTAGTCACCTGCAACACAAAACATACACTCATTAATACATAAGTCCACATACATTTCAAAAACGCAACTTAATCTCCCTAAAAACCGTTTTTTAATAAAATTGCATTAAATCATGACACTAAAATTAGATTCATATTTTTATTTTTATTTTTTTGGAAAATGGATAGGACTTGACCTTCTTCTTCGCTTCCCATCATTCGATATCTATCATATCCGACGAGATTTCTGTCTACTCCCATTCCGAATCCATCTCTGGTCCATTGGAGAGTTCCTACTTTATTGATGACGCTGCAGGCGAGCGTGACCATGTCGCCGAGAGTTGCAGTCTGATTGTCGGGAGTGCGTCGAAATTGTTGTTGGATGATATGATGATTATTTGCCAGGGAGAGCCGAGGAGCCCAAAGAAGCATGAGCCACCAAAGCAGCCATGAAGGGCACAGTCTTTTATTCCATAGTACACTTGAACAATTGTTTAGTCTTATGTTTCTTCTTCCATTTCTTATACTTATACTAGATTGCAGCTTGCTACAAGTTTCAGAGGAGCTTAACAGACTCCCACTGCTGCTCCTCCTGCCGCTACCACTGTTTTCTGTAGTCTCAGCCATTTGGCACCATCCAGAGTCCTGCAATTCATCCAACCAAAAATAATATTTACATTAGTCTTAAGAATACACTCAAACTCATCTCTCCCCTCCACCTTCACTTCCTCATCAACCAAACTCATTTTATACTCTCTCTCTCTTTCTCTCTTTGTAAAACCAGCATTTACTTACACACAGTATAGAAATTCCCATATCACACATACACAGAGTATTTTCAACCTATTCACGCAAGGAATTCAATTCAATGTACTCTGCATAGCTAATAAACAATTTACTTGTACATGTATAAGTGTATAGGCTTTATAGGTGTATAATGTGTAGGATATGTGGTGTTTGGGAGACATGGGGATGTAGACGAGTGCCTTTACTATTTACCTTGTCTCAAATAATCACCTTGAACCCTTTAATCCTCCCAATGATCTTCACACCACAAGAGGCACTTTACAATAATATTTCCACTACGACTATACACACTCCACTCTCACGCTCGCTTACTTTCCTCACAATATAAACACACATCACAAACTATCCCATGACTCATTTCACCTTTTTACTTTCGTTTTTCTTACACATATTATATAGAACATTATTTATACGCACACTTGTATACAATTTTTGCATTTCTATGTGTTTTATATATCTTGTTAGTATACTATTTTCAATTTTATATAGGTATTTTTAAATATACATAGTAATTAGTGTACTAAAGCTTTAGGCACTGTAAAATTTCACGCTAACAGGTACACAACATTACTTTTAAAATTTTTCATTTCACAAAAAAATATAAGTGCAACTTCAACTATATGATTGGTTATGTAAATCGTAAATCTGTAATTATAACTACACTGATTTCATGAATTCTATTAATAATTATAATTCTGCCATGAAATTAAGCAATGCACAAATATTTTAAATACATTTCTGTATAGCAGATTGTCAGAAAAGAGTATTTTTTACGGTAATATAAAATGAGAGAATGGAAAATTCTTTCAGTATCTGCAGTAATAATAAATTTACATGGATTTCACGAATTCTATTAATAATTATAATTCTGCTACGAAATTAAGCAATGCACAAATATTTGAAATGCATTTCTGTATGGCAGATTGTCAGAAAAGAGTATTTTTCACATTAATATAGAATCAGAGAAATCAAAGTTGACTCTGTATAGTGAATAACCAATCATTTTCCTTTTTTTGAAAAATAACATTTGATATTACGTAACGTGAAGCATGAATACATGAGGATTGTGTTATATATGTATATATAGTATAGTAGTGCAGTACTATAGGAAAAGTGTTGGTAGTAGGAGGAAGGGATATTGCATTACATGAATGTGTGTTGTATGCGTTTGGATTTGGTATAGTGGTGTGAGTGTATCAGTGTGAATGACGGATTGATGCCGAGAGTTCATGTTGTCAAGAATTTATGTTCTGTGCATAAAGAGATGTCATGGGACCTACATTAGATTTGAATTGAATCCAATACTGCAAATACTGGTAACTGTAGTAGTAGTAGTGGAAGCAGTTTAGGAATAGCCGTATTATATGATGGTCTCAATGAATAAACTTCTTCTTCTATATGTACCATTACAGCACACAACATTACACCAGCCTTTACTCGCCTGGCAAAAAGAAGGAAAATTGTAAAGCGAGAAGAAGCAGAGTGTTGCTTCGTTCAATTCAATTCCGTCTTTACTTCAAACTTGCTCTTTCTCCTTTCTTAAACATAATAAATGTATCCAAGTTTCTCTCCTAAGCTAAACTGATGGTAAGTCGATTGCATACTTTATATCACATTACATAATATTACAAGAAGAGCTGGAATTCTCCAGCTATAAACTATAAACTCAACAACAAGAAAAAGAATTTACTCTTGTTATATTTATTTCCTTGACGCAATAACACATTTATAATACGACACAGTACACAGCCTTCCTAGAAGTGACACACAAACCAGACTTACACAGAAAAAAGAAATGCGTGGAACACACAGCGTTCAGAATGGCAAAGGTAGATAGAAGTAGAGTAGGAGCAGATTTTGATTCAAAATGTAAATAAGTGAAAGGGACAATGTGAGAAAAGAAACTACAAGCAGAGTAAGTACAGCAGTCACTGCTAAGCAAAACTAAATCGCTACAGCCACCACAATATATTTTAAGTCTTTTTCCATTCAGTCCCTTCATTTCCAGCAACTCTTTCAAAATACACCTACCAATGTTGATTTTCTTTCCAACGCTACATCTCCGTCCTGCACTTTCATCCTATGCAAATTTAATGCTGTAAATAACAACCTATACCATCAATATTGAATAAATACTTGGAAAACTCTTTCTGGATTATGGTTTCTTGTGCATATGAACTATTATGGATTTTTAGTACTGATTTTATTACGCAGTACATTTATACGCATACAATTGTAATTTTGTACACATCACAGGCATTACAAGCGTTAATCCATGAAAAAGGGTTACCTTTATAAGTCTATGTAACAGAAAAACATTTTTAAATCTCAAAGCTTAAACTTACAAGCAATCTCTCAATGTATATTCTTTGAATTCTTTACTTTTTCATAGTTAGTATTTCAGTAAGAACCATTTTACCTACAGATGCTGTATTTAAACACAGTTTCTTCATAATGTGAATCCAGCAAATAGGTTGCAGAAATATCAACAACAAAAAATCATGAAAAATCTGTTGTAATATTTGTATAAAGCTAAAACCAATGAAAAAGGAATTTTTGTTACGTAAGCTTTATGTACGACAGACTAAGCCAATTTTTGATTTTGTAGGTAAATCTCACAATATTCATTGCATGCACACGTTGTTGACAATGTCGAAAGAAATGAAGTAGAAAAAGTTTGGGCTTATGGATACAGTAATGCAACAACTAGATAGCTTCCTCCTGAATAAAGTTCAGAAGACGGGAGGGATGAGACTCCCACGCAGAAAGAAGAAAAATTGCCTTTAGCATTATAGAATGAAGTACAGGTTACTTTTAAAGTTCAATATAGTCGATTCTGGAAATGTAGAGACGTTAAAATATAATACCTGCGAAAATCTACCAGTCTATTTATGTGTAGGAGTGTAAATATTCTGCCTACTGTAATTTGAGTTTTTATAGTAGAGCGTTTGTTTAAAAGTTATTTTTATTGCACACAAACACAATAGATAAGAAAATGGCCCACTATACTAATTGGAGGGAACACTTGAACACATGTGTGTTCAAGGAAGTACTGAATCTGTGAAATCAATGAATTATTTAAATTCGGACAGATAAGTCAGATTGGGACAAATTTAATTTGGATTTTATACGGGGTATTTGTCATTGGATGATAAGATGAAGGAAATATTTTGTGTTTGCAACGTGCCAACTGCCAAATTAAAGCTTAGCATGTTTTTCTACGCATTACGCACAACCAGTCTAAGATTTGGCACGTCTCGAGTTTTTCATGCCACGAGAAATCTTATTTACACACAGATTAATGTCAAACCGCACTAAATGATACAGTTTGTGTTTCTTGGCTCGGGTCCCTCAGTTGTATACCAAGAGAACTCTATTAAATGTGAGAGGTGAATTGGCTAAAGAGTTGATAGACATGTTTATACAGACTCAGGAAACATGCAGTCGACTCCACTCTATTAAAATATCTCTTACTCTTTTGATTAAATACGTTACTGCAACATTGCAGTCACAATCATCACATGCTTCTCATACAAACGTCTTTACAGACGACTCTAACTAACCTTGTTTGTTTCATGGCACTACTATTCTATTTAAATAATGTTGTACATTTAGTGGAACAAAAACAAACGGTGAACTTAAAAGAAACCAAATGTAAACAACTCGTATAAGAGTTAATGAAAATTGATACATATGTCATGTGTACACTTCATGTACGTGTGTATTTCAGGCATTTTGTGTAGAAATAATATATACAAACGAGCGTGTGTAATAAAACAATCTTCTGCAGACAATTTGTAACTTGCTATTTAATTATTTTTAACAATTTCCGGAAACAAATTGAAATTCTCTGTTGAGAAAGGAATTTTAAACTTAATTATAATGAAACCGGGAACATTGACCGTATGACTCATGAAGACATTTGCGTAAAGAAATGTGGAAATAATTATTTCATTGCAAGAAGGGATTTTTGCAAAAAAAAAATTGTCAAGCTAACCGAATTTTGAAGCTTGATATTTTGTATAATGAGTTTGACATTTTTTATTGAAAAGAAGGTTGGGAGTTGGTTTGGAGTCGACAGGTTGGCTAAATAATGTATTCTCTATGGAGGATATATCTATGAGATATTCCTGAGTATAAATATAGGGACAAAGTATCTCCCTAATGTACAAATCCTTAAGAATGAAAGAAAAATAACGGGAAAAGTTCTCACGCCAAGCTAATTATAACAGTGATTTCAACAGACGCTTCAGCCCATTTTTCATTCTTAGCGAATTCTATTTCCTTGCGTTTGCATCATTCACGACAATAATAAAGAAAACTTATTTCTGCCTGGCATGAGATCACAGGGAAACATGTAACTCCACACAGTGTGGCCCTATAGAGCCCGTGTGCAAAACTCTTTAAAAGTATTGCACAATGCAACTCTGGTGAACATAGAAAATTTTATCCATTTGTCATAACAAGATTTTGCATCCAGACCCAACACTGCAATTTTACAAATTGGCTTTCCTCTCTATATTACGAGATATTCAGCAGATTTCTTACATTTTCCCCTGGAAAATATATATAGGGTCTACAATAGATTTATCCTATTTTACCTTGTTACGCTGTACAAAGAAAAGGTGAAACTTTTCATCCAATTCACATGATTAGTGCTTGAACAGAACGGATATTTCCAGAACAGCCATATTCACACTTACAGATGCTACTACTACGTCACTTAAACCAATGTGAAACTATCTGCACGTAACTTGACACGAATAAAGTAGTGAAGGAAGAAGAGTCTGAGTGAGTACTGCACATGCAATTGGATCTTCACGGTAACTCAATCGTCACAGTCCAACACTTCCCATAGTGCGAAATTCCATTATATCTCTTCTCTAACAGAGTCATATTACACTCCAACCTACCACTTTCACCTTTAGACAATTTTCTTGCAATTCCCGCAACCTTTCTCCAGATTTCCAAGCATCAATTGCACCTTTTACACTCAACCGACTTTCTCACGATGATTGCTTAGTTCAATTCAAACCCATTTCCATGTCTGTACTACATCCATTTTACCCCACAATCTAAAAAATTCAAAACATTCATGCCCAACCTGGAATTTTACATCAATGAACCATCTTTAGCCTTAAAATACAGAAAAATACCCGAAAATTACATACAGGTTAATCTATACTCTTTCTCAGTACTGTGAAACGGAAATCATGTAAATACGGGGTTATTTTATCTTACAAAATGATAATATTATTACGAGCACGTGGTAAAGAACTATATTAATATGTGAATTGAGTTCAAGCACCTAAAAACGGGAATAGTCTGAATGTAACCTATATACAAGAATAAAATGAAAATTTAGAATTTCCGTACGAGTATTTTCATTGATGTCGAAGTAAATTGGAATGTGAGGAGAGCGACAGTTGCTGATTACTGTGGAGCTGCTACTAAAAGAGTGAGATTTCATTGTGAATTACCTTCCAATATATAAGTTGGAATTCTAAAAATGTAACTCGCATTTCCGTTTCTTTTCAGGCAACCGTTCTCGTATTCTTAACAATATCTCCTGTATATAATATATTTCTGCAATATTTTCTGTTCCTTATATGGTAGACTACCCCTCTCATATAATTCCCCGAGAACTAAGAAGAAGGAAACTTTTCAGTACAAAATACGCAATTTTCTGTATTGTACATTGTGCATTAAATTTGTATCACACATACTATCAGAAGCCTGGGAATTGGGAGTTTTATCGTCGAGAATTCTAAGAACTTTTCCGTTTTACCGGATAAAACGTCTAATGCAGCGAACGTCAAGCTGAGAGAGAGCGGAGCAAAGAAAGAGGATCAGCAGATCGCTAAAGAATTGAAACTCAAGTCAAGAGTAGAAAAAGTAAACATTAAGTCCTTATACGAAATATCATATACCTAACAAACCCTGCAAAACCTAAAAACTACCAACTACCTGATAACCTCATACATACAATACAATACACTATAATAATATTACTATGACCTCTTATAATATTATTACATATGATTATATCACTTGAAAGTGCTCCACTTACTTATAGCATTACACATACACAAAGAAGAAATACTGGTGGAGAAGGAGAGAGCCTGTACTCATCTGCTTGTTCTGTCTTGCCTTCAGGAAGAGTGCAAGAAAGAAAAGAAGAGAGAAAGACAAAAATTCCTCACTTTCTGTACGCAGTCACTCACTTGACAAGAGTTTTCCAAGTTACAGAAAAATTCTTTTTTTCTTTCTTGTTCTCGCGGTTTGTTCTGTCCCACTACTCCTTACGTACAGTAACCACCAGTCTCTCTCTCTCTCTCTTTCAAAGGGAATTCAGGTCAAGTTGGAACACTTCAGTTGACTCCTCCACTACAGACTTTACCGGCTCCTCTGTTAAATGTACACAGAACAGTTCTACCTACTTTTACCACACACAAGTACAACGTATAGCTCACACAAGAGTCTCTTGTTCTTCTTTCATATTAGCGCACTATGTGTCTCATCGTTGACATGTATTCTTCTTCAGTCTGTTTCTACCTTCAAATAACTAAGTCAAACTCAAACAGCCACACACTACACACCCAACATATAACCAGACCATTTCTCCAATTCTTTTTTGGACTATCTCCAATCTCCATACGTACATTCATCCTTTGTTGTCTCCAAATGTACGTAATGCTTATAGTATTTTCTTTATATATATTTATTTTTTACAGTATAGTGGTCTGCTCTTCTGGGATTCTTGACTGCCTTTGCCTTGCCTTGCTCTATATGACTTGACTATCACACCATTTGGAGAGAGGCATCTTGAACATGTGGCTGTGACATTGTGGCATGGCATGCGCCTCATTATAAACGTAATCATCAAGAAATTGAAATACTACAATGACCTCTTAATGAGAAAAAGAATAACACACTCAGTCACTCCGTGATTTAAAATATCTCACATCCTCGTGATGAACGTTTCTTTTGGCCCAGACTATGAACTCGTGTGTGTATGTCGAGTATTTATGTACAACCTTTGCAGTCTTTGAGAGAGAAGAAGTAGAGGGAGAAAGTGTGTGATGAAGAGGAGTAATAACAACAGATTGCTTCAAATTTCATGGCAATAAACGGGTAATTTCAACTGTTAAAATGTGTCTCTCTGACTAGGAATTCGGGAACAAGGGTGCGGGAAATATGCTATCATTTAATGAACTCTCTAACAAAACTCTCCTTCTTTATAGACGCATAGTTTATACAGTATAGCGCTTTTCGGCCACTAAAGGACAGAATGTGTAGGGATGCAATGCAATCTAACTAATAGTAATACTTTCACACATCCAGCAACATGATGAAGTACTATTAACTTGGACAAAGACAAATATAATTGCTTTATGATCTTCCTATGTGTAGATATAGCCTATAGTCTGTAAATTATTACCACAGCTATTTCTATATAAGAATTTTATTCTGTACTAAAATTACGTTACAATTACTATCTCTCTATATATATCTCAGACCATATTTTGCCACATTGAGTTATTAAACCACATTTTCTATAAGCTGTAGTGTATTTTGTATGGAAATAAAATACCTAGAACTCAAATGAGTTCATTTTATGTGACCTTAAGCATTTAATGTGTAAATGCTATAATACTTTGCTTAATAAATGCATGTTTATGTGGGAAAATATATTACTTGATATTCTATAGTGCTAAAGTGTTCTTGTTAGGGAAGAAGAGTGTTTGGAGATATGTGAGTTGAAGATTCGGTGTTTAATATGTAATGTAGTCTAAGTGTGTAGGTATCTGTGCAGAAGAATAAACGTGGCACATACAGTTTGACGTAAGTGGTTTATTTCCATTTAAGATTATAGGTGTTTGAGGATGTTTGCGTGTGTGAGTTATATGTGGGGTTTGTGTAACAGCTGTTTAGTGTTACTTAGGTTGTGCACAAGAGCCACATAAGTAAGTTCAGTGAGCCAAACGATTCTGATAATTCTTTTCAAGTAGATAGCTAAACTAACCTGGATTTGACACAAATGACCAATTGATGTTCCCCAAGCTCAAAGCTTTCCCTGTACTTCCGAAATGATGATGTTCATGTAGAGACGTGAATAGCAGAATAGCCTCCACAAATTCCCCACTAAATGTTCCCACTCCACTCAACCTCTTTTAAGCTCAAATTACAGAAACACACTGTCTCACTCTCATCCTTTTCCTTACTACTCCAAAAACTCCTATAACACCGGCAACTTTCAGGCCACACTCTCCGCGAGAGTAATACAGAAGAAGCTACTACTAAGTGTCATAGCTTTACTCACTAACTTACATAACATTTCTCGTTTACATTACTCAATCACTTTTTCTGGATTCCTTATTCACTTGTTATTTTTCCTATTCCTAGTATATATCCCACATGTTCCTTCCAAATACACAGGGCTATACCTATACACGTAATCTACTCGAAAAGATTCAACTTACACATAATGGACAAAAACCTGATGCACTTTTATTTTACACACTTTCCACGTTATTGTGAGTGTGGTATTTATATAGAGAGCTGTAGCTTTTAATGCAATATAAAAATAGCTCCAGTAAAAGAAAACGAAATATAATTCTATGGCTTTTGGACATTTATCTACGCTATATCTCTATATATGAACTTTTATAGGCACATTGACTAGTTTCATCACTGCAAAGTGCCATAGTATATACTAGCTCCATAGTTTTCATTCGTGGAAATTTTTCTTTTGTCTACCTTTTGCCTTGGTTTACTCAAACTATACGATTGCTCGTGCCTAATGCTATTTCACCTTTATACTAAGAATTACTTTGGTAGTAGTGCACAGTTCTTGTGAATTACCCGGAGTAGACTGCTCTGGTGTTAGCCCTCACATACAAATAGACAGAGAGAGAATATTTTTGGAAGTCTGGAAAGGTAGTTGGTACATTGAGTGTGGAAAAGGCTACGTATTTCAACTATTTACCATTAATACTATGTAAACTGTCTAACGACACCTAGAACTATTATGTTGGGGACAAGGCATTATTGAAAGAGTTATGGCCTCCCACAAATTCCCGTCGACTCGAGCACAAAAATAATGGAATGGAGAAAAACGAAGTGAAGTGGTGAACAGGGGAAACGCAGGACGTTTTCGCAGAGAGAGAGAGACGCAGAAAAGAAAAGACACATAAGGCTAATCGCCCAGATATAACACAAGTGAATTAAAGCTTTCCGTTCTTTCCTTTTCTTTTCCTCTCCTGTCTTATTGTATTGGGCACGATTAATTGCTGCCAATGCAATACGGCAAGTACATTCTCCGTATCTCTATACCAATACCACCCTGGCGCATTTACGTGTATACGGGACATAGTATGAGTTCTATCATCACCTTTTCTAAAGCTACCCACTCACTTTACTTTTATATAGGAGTAGTTGCCTCGGAACTGTTAGATACATAAAGCCAGTGCTGATAAAAGCTCGTATGTAATTTTCTCTCCCCTATTATACTTACTTAGTTACTTTAGTCGAAAATAGTTCATCAATGTGTGGTTGAAATGAAACTCGTGTCGTGGTGGTGGTAGTAACTATTTGCAGTTTTGTCGTATATTTACGTTGCTTATGGCTTGTACGTGTTATGCCACACATGTACAAAGTAAATAGTCGCATGCAGTAACAAATCAACGGAAATCCTCAGTCATGTAAACCACCTATACACAAAATTCCCTGCATTTCAGCCGTTGAAAGTGTAATTTTGCGTAAAATGCACACGAAAGTGTATTGTATTCTCGGGATTTTGGACAAGGAGGCAGTTTGGTGTAGAAGAACGCAACGGAAGTGCGAGAAAGGATGAAATGCAACGTGTAGTATGTACTTGTAGTAGAAAGGAACGAATTTATGGGTAAAAGAGAGAAGAGACATCAAAGAGAAATGGGAAGATGGTGATCAGCGTAAAATACGAGAGTGGACAACACTCGTGAAACTTTTTACGCTTATGACAATAGCAGAGAGAGAGAAGGGAATGAGACACGGGAACGTGTATATCCCCGCACAAGGTAATGTAATGATATGTGGAACGGAATGAAATGACTGGACGTAAGTACACCACAGTCCATTAAATCTCCTATATGGAATTCGAAAGAGTCTCTTTTGTTCGATTCATGACAAGTTGTTGTATTGTGCACGTTAAGCGAGTTTATGATTACTCTCCAACCACAAGCAAATACTCCACACAGGAAACCACCCTTGTAGGAAGGAAATACATGATAACATTAAAAATATAAACTACACCATCACACAGAGATCAAAACTATTCGCACATTTTCCGGTTACTCTTATTTCCTTTTAATGTTCTACCGCACTACTGTCACTGTCTGTAAATAAACTTACAACTTCCAGGGAAAGTGAAAAAAGTCTTTTTAAGTTTTATATTGTCTCTGCCTCGGACTCAAATGATATTTCCATTGAAACCCTTTTAAAAGCTTTGTATTTCATTAACTTGTACTGTGACTTGTGCATTGTGTATTATGTGACATGCTTCACTTTGCTAAACACTAAGCACGAAACACGTTGCAGTCTCACATCTGGATTTACCATGTATATATTATTAAAGTTTAATTACAGGAAATTATTCCTGGTGATTTTGTAAAACATTTGTACCAAAATATTTCTTTGACCATTTTCCAAAAGTTTAATCTCGCTAGAGTAGTTACTACAGTTATTTCATTGTGAGATATACAAAGCATAAATTGAAAACTACTTTAGAAATTTACAGCAAAAAGTCTGTTTAATGTAGGTACCAGGGTCCTTATCGTATCCACAGCAGTACAGAATGGAATAATATTTCTGGGGAACTAAGTTCGAGTTTTTATTTGACAGGAGGAATGGGAAACATTTCTTGTAATTGTAATTGTACTCACATGGAATAATAAATAACATTGTAAGTCAGGAAGAGTTAGCTTAAGTGCTAAATTCAGTGCGGACACTAATAATCGAAAATAAGTCTGAATAAAAGTAAATTGAGCTAAAGTGAAGTAGTAATAGTCCTACTACAGAATACTGCACACTGGAAAGTAAACTGGAAAAAGAGTCGGGACAGTTTGTGCAGTTTAGTAATAAAAGGCTCCTACGGACTACGGCAGTGTGTTCTTTTGAGTGGGGAGAATGGAATACGGAATAATTACTGCATACCTAAAATTGTTTTATTACTCTGGAGTGTTTATCCACACAGAGAGTGCTGTGAGTGTCGGAAGCCGCAATTGAGTATTAGGTATGTATAACTGGAGAAAGACATGACGCAAGTAAATTGTACGCATAATGTTATTATCTGCACATAGGAGACAGACATTACAAGTCTCACTCTCCATGATGGCAGAACCACAAAGGCAGACCTCACTAATTGCCATGTGGACAAGTCTACTAAAGTTTGTAAAGCGGGGGACTGGATGGTATCGGCAGGGATAAAAGCAGAAAGCTTAAATTGTAATAGGAGTGTGTGGAGTAAGGACGAAGAGTAAACAATAATCCATGGCAGACCGAGAACCAAGTCCTTCCTGCTCCAAAAGCACCAGCAAGTGTTTATCATACGAATACAAACCCGAAATGGGATTTTAATTGGCATCAGAATGAGCACAAGGCATATACGAGGATGGAGTACGAGCCAGAAAACGATGGGCTCTCTCTCTCCACACGCTTATTAGTTCTTCACAAACATATTACAACCCCACACTCTACAACACAGTCACCAAGCATTAAATGCACACCAGAAATATTTAATTCCTATCTTCGCAAATTGTTAGTGCACTCAGGTTACTTACCAGCACTAACACCATCAAACACGCATTCCGATATATATTAACCGTCTATCTATACAAATTTATATAGTCATACATCCGAAATCCTTTTATACATACATATACAAACAAAAAATTTCATACTCATATTTTTTACAAAATTTTGTTGGTATGTCGATATTGAAAATGAAAATACACTATTAAGTTCATAGGATGTTCAGATACTATTTTTAGGTATGCTAGGTAAGGATTAGGAAACTTACGATCTAAGACAGTGCAAATGTTACGGTAGTAGTATTAGGTTGACCTTTATTCAAGGTTAGCCAAATTGACAAAGTAAACGAGATATTCTTCTTATCTGTATTAAATAATTTACATTAACGAAATGTTTTGTACCAATTATTTATTCAAACCGGATCTTTTCCTATTCAACAAAATTCTTCTTCAACAAAATTTGGAATTGTTCCTGTCATTACATACATATATTGTTCCCATCAATTCTACATGGTTAACTTTGAAATTCTTCTTCAAGTATTCTTCATATGGTTCATAAAATAAAGAGATTTTTTCATCCACTTCAATCAGTTAGGTAATTTAATTTTTGCCTAAGGAACGGAAAAACCTAATTAATAACTTACGTTAAAAAATGTATAAGAATGTAATAAATATATGTGTGGTTTGGATCTCGTAATTAAGAATGAGTTAACCACTCTGACAACTTTCATTTAGGATAAGTTTTTCCTCATGCAAAAATTAAATTACTACATACTTGTTACGAAAGTAGACTAAAATAATTATTAAAAACACTGGCGAGTTATTAAACTGAAAGTTTTGTGGTATGTATAAATAACCTACATAAGTGTGTAGACTTATGATTTTCTTCCTTTCATATTTCATGAATGGAATAATATAATGCAGGCAAGTGCAAATAGTGCTGGGGCCTATTATATGCACTTATAGCGAAAGCGCAAGAGATAAATATTATTTTGGCCGTTATGTGTAGTAGTAAGTTCTTAGAAAAGTCAAACAAAACAAAACATTATGATTTGGTTAGAGTACTTATAATGGTTTCCCCGAAGATTGCATGCAGTTTGCAATGGTGGGGTAGAAACACAAGAGAAAGTAGTATGGAAAAACTGAAGACAAACAAAAAGGGCAAGTGAATCGTCCTTTTGCTCATAAAAGAAAACCCACAGTAGAGAAACTCTGTTTAGGAAATCTCCGATTCTCTTATGTGTCCTCTACACAGGAAAGGCGACGACACAAAGTAATAAATGCGAAGACCCCAGTTCAGACTTACAACAAAAACACAACCCAAACAACAAAATTTTATTCTTCATGCATAACCTAACAACAGCTTAGTTTTGCTTCTATTGTTGTATCTGCTTTATATAATATACATTAAAACCTTATTACTGTATACCATATATACCAGTAAAGTTTACAGTGTTGGTGTTGTACATGGAAATATCATAACGACGCGATTACATGTCACATAGGGCAGAGCACAACTAATAAATGTAATGGTATCAAAGGCCTTTTAACAGTTTATTTATTCCCGTCAGTTCTTTTTGCGTATTTCTGCGAAATTTTATTCTCTCTCTCTCTCTCTCTATCTCCACGACAAAAGGTTAAGCCAAGCACAAAAGAGTCTCTACAAAATACACACACAGGATTACACACAGAGAACCGAAATTTTACTCATCAATTTGTGCACAGCTATTACTACAAAAATCTTTTGCAATAATATTCTTGTGTAGTCGTACTGTACATATTTCGTAGAAAATTCCAATTCAACATGCACAAGAAATAAAAGAACAAAAAGTATTCTAAGACTGTGCAATGCACTAATCTATTAAATAGTTCTATGTACATAAAATTATTAAGTATGTGAACTGTATCATTATTAAAATCATTATTAGAGTGACTTGAGAAAAGGAAGTATAATGATATAGAATATCTATATAGAATTAATACTGTATATGTATTTACAGCAACAGCTGTATTTTGTATAGAGCATTACTAGAGTGTGTGTTGGAAATGGGAGTAATAATTCAAACATCATCACCTAATCCTAGAATTTAATGCTAAGGAAGAAGAGAGCATTATAGTTTTATATGAGTCTCCAGCCCATTTACTTCATTTGGTTGAGTAAACGAAGGAAGAAAACAAATTAGGTATACAAATAACGTTGTGTGTGTTTCTAGTGAGTAATATGGGAAGTGAGACAGGCATTAGGTCAGACTTTCCTCGAAATGGTCCAACATAAACGTAATAATAGATTTGGTTGGAACTGTGAATAAGGAATGGGACTATTACATGTACAGGCACAAGGCAGGAGGGCGTTGGCTATTTACTCATCAACCTAATAGCGTCAAAAATGATTTTAATTCACAAAAGAAAATGTGTCCCTTTACAACAGAATAGGTTAACTATGTTCTACATTCTCCTCGGCGTCTCCGGTTCCAGCCAGACGGAGTAAACTACAAACTGACTACGAGCAGAGACTCCGACAAGTCTGCCATTTCCCACTATCTCCTCATTCCAGTCCCACACCACCACAGCACGAATGCAATTTATTTTCCTTCAAATTGCCACAGTCTGGCTTTAATGGAAATACATTGTGCACTTTAATGTGTTCATATAAATACACCTATCTCTATATATACACATGTCATACCATTATTACTTATTCAACTACATTTATTCACATGTACTGTTTTGCAAACAGGTGCAAACTGCATTTTTTACTTCTATACACATTTGCACATGGAATGTGCATTATACGTTCATAAACAAATTTCCTACACTTTTATGCAAGCTATTTCAGAAATCCAATCGAACCTCCTATACAAAATCAAATGTATAGAAAAATACTAATGCTATATCGTTTCAATTCTTATACATAGTGTCCTTTTTTGCATATTTGTATCATATAATAAAAAATTCGACGTTTTAAAAACTAACGAATTAATAACAAAAAGTTGTGCAAAAATTACCTATATGAGATTCTTTTATTATTTATATGGTTGATAGATGCCCGTCATGTGAGTACAGCCTGTTTAGAATGACATAGCCAGGTGCATGGTACACATTTTTACTACATTTAAACGTGGCAGTAATCAAAAATTGATTCTCTGCTTGTATTTTGCATTTAATATTTTCTATACATGAGAAATTTTGAAAAATTCCATTTGTATAGTATATCTGTGTGCAATTTTACATATTAAACATTGCTTTACATAATGAAAGTGTATGATTACACGTGTACAAGGCAATATAACCTAAAAGGCATTTACTACTACACACACTATTATATAGCTTGTGCTAAACTAACAATAAATTTATTCAATTCTTAAACACAATTACATTGTGAGTTTATTTTAGGTTGGTTCACTTAGCGTTTTGTACACGAAGGTTATTATTACTATGAGGCCTAGCCACGTGAAAGAGAACTGTGGGACAACATAGTGTTCGATTAAACTCAAACAGAGTGGCATGTTACACCACAAAACTAATTGTTTGTTTACTTTACTCTACAGGACGCTTTCATCTTATGTTAGTTAGTTACTTCTGTTCAGCTGAGCTTAAAGCTCACAGTGGCTCTTCCCACGACAACCTCTTCCCCTGCTAACACTTCCTCCACTGATTATATCTCTCTGTACTACTAGACAAGGTATCTATATGTATAGAGCTGCTAATAATAATATGTGTACTGGTACTAAGGCGCAGTTTGTGATGAAGTTGTGTAACCAGACAGCGTGGCACTCTTCATCAAATGCAAACTGAGAAATAATAATTTGAGGAGGCTCGACCAACCAACCAACCTTGCAAAATCAAATAAAGACGAGAAGCGTGTGCTATTCCTTTACTATCTCCTATACATTCAAACGTATCTGCATACACTCTCACTCACGCTTTCCGAACAAACATCATTTAGACTTTTACTTACATATATTATACACAAATAGAAGTTATAATCGCCATGCATGCTGCATGCATTAAAGATAGACTGTTAATAGACAGACATGTTATACAGACAGTTACATAATGAAAACAGTTTTCCTTATATATTACTATTAGGTATTTTAAGCTTATATTAGAAATTTTGCGTATATAAACTGCTCGTGTCTTCTTATGTTTGTCTGTATGTAATTTCTTGGTCTCTTCTCACATTTGGCAAAGTTGTAATGGCAGAAAGCATGCAGCTGCTACATTTTCAGTGTGGGATAATAAGTAAGTTGGATTATGCTTTCCCTCTTTTCTTCGTCTCTCTTATTCCTTCAGTTTAATTCACTATGGTACTTATATAAATGTATGCAGTGTGTGTGTATGTGTTGGAATAGTCAGAGTCTGAATGATAAACTACTTATGAGAGAGAGCTCTTGCTAGCTTATTCTTCCTTTACACACACACTCACATATTTGTTATTATTATTAGCAGTTGGAGCAATGAAGACTGTCTATCTGTCTTGCGTGTGTGTCTATGGTGGCACGTGCACAACGTCAAAGAAGAAGCCAAACGCATACAGACGAAAAATGCACGACAAAACATTTTCTTTTCACTCACAACTTCTTTTCATTTGCAAATTCAAACGTGCTAGACAAAAACTTTAAAAAGTTCCTTAGCTCCACTTAAACAGTCCTATTATTAAACTACAACAGTAAATAGTACTCCCTCCTGAACTACTCTAATATTATATTCATTCTTCCTACTAAAAAAAGAATATTTCACGAACCATTTGTCGTTTTCATTGAATAATTGTCTCGTTTTAACTATTGCGTCTCAATTCGTTCAAATATGTATACAATTGCCGTATTTAACTAAACTGAAATTGTTAGTTGTCTGAACAAGTAAATAATAGTAGTATAATAGACTATTGTACTCCACAAGTGTGAGTTTAGGTATTGTATGGAGAAATACTTTAAACACGTAAATACTACTACAAATACTAATAAACAAGCTTTGGAGTGAATGTGTACAAACTTGTACAATACGAGAAACGAAATGGGAAATGGACTTTCATTATTGCTGAAAAATTAAATGAACGTTACATTTTTTGACAGGTAGTACTAGCTAGGTAGTATAGCTTATGCAGTGTGGATGGAAGTACAAATATATTATTATGTAGTACATCCTGGTATGTGAATACATTTTTGCCAGGGAGATTCCTTGCAGGAACATGAATTCATTTGAGCACATATTCATGTGTAGTGTGTAGTGGTATGCAGAATGCAACAAGAAAAGAACGTCGGAGTGAGAAGAAATGATTGGGAGATGAATTATTTATGGTGGCAAAGTGAATTCAGCTGTAGAATCTTTTATGCTAATCGCGAGAGGGTTTCTGTACAGCGATACGCTGTGTAATCTACCTCTGTTTAGTTCACTGCATTTCTGAATGCTTCATATACACACAAATACTCTCTCTGCCTGTCTGCGATGCATATCACATCAAAACCAGCCATTGTACTCTTTTTTAGTATAGCAGTTTTGCTTTCGCCTGCAATGAAATACTTCACACTGCTTTTTCTACACTAACTTTTGTTATGTGCCATTCTTTTCTGTTTTGCCCTATATATTACAAACTTTGACTAGTAGATTACCGGCATGCGAATTTTGGCTCGTATTCTATCTCTCCCTCTATATACATAAACTTATCAACACATATTGCACGTATAAACTACACCTAGCTCTTCTACACAGTCAATACAGAAATTGCGAGTAAATATTCCTCGTCTACAGATTTATAAGTGAAATTCTGCGTGGCACATATTTCCCACCAAGTCAAGTCAGGTATAAGACTAAAATTGGGTGTAGTAGTAGAGATAGACACACAAAGGCAAAGGAACATGATGAGTGAGAGAAAGAGCGGAGGAAAGGCTGGAAGAGATATTCTTCCATAATACACAATAATATGATATAATGCATCATGACAACCCACCACGATTTTTGCAAGTGAACACAAAACTGCGTCATATGGCACTATTCTCTGGCTTCGTCCCATTAATCATATTGATATACGGCTCCCTATTTTCTCCTTTCCTTCCTCAACCAACCAAACAGTCCTTCGCGTTTCTCCAACTCTTTTCCCTTTCTCTCTCTCTCCACGTAGACTTTCTATCGTCATGTCGCTCACAGCTCACCAACATATACATACACAGACACTCATTCATTACATTATATTACATACACTACCAACACCATATACAATCCACAGCATAAAACCAAACCAAATCGACATACCCACCTTTAAGGCACATATTATCATCATCATCATTATTATTAGTATACAGTATATAGTAGTATATAGAAATCTATGTAAAATGTTATATAACTTTGTATGTATGTGGTATTACTTATAACTAGCAGAATCGCTAACTTTATTACTATATATTGAGTGAGGCAGTATATATTTATATTCACCTCAAAGTTTGAAACATGGAAAGAGAGAGAGAGATAGGTGGGATGACGATTAGATTTCACACCAAGTGGAAGGCACAACTGTATGTGGAACGGAAAAGATTGTTGCTTAGCTCATGGTGAAGTGACACGTTGCAATATCTATAGATACGCATATATATAGTTTATGGCAAAATCTGAAAATTCTCATGATGTATGTGTTAGTATAGAGATATAGGAAATATATGCTTTGTATATATTTTGCTAGGTAGGTATGTGATAGGTTCTGCCTTATGTGGATGTTGAGTATATATAGAGAGAGATTTTGATAGTGTGTATATATAGCGGAGGGTTAGTTTTCACTTGAGTTAAGCCTCTGTCTGACAAAAGTTTTCTTTCCTTGTTACCTAAAAACACAATGACATACATAAGTAGACATGTCTTGCCTTCTCTTAACTTCAGCCAAAGCCATAGCCCTTTAATTCATAACAGGCTTACCAATATATCATCGTCTCCATCAAACTCTCTCTCCTACTTTAGACTTGTTTCAGACTTGAGACAGACTCAACTCAACTACACCGTGTACGAACATCAACACTAACGCTCTATAACCGGAACAATTAGAAATAGCCTTCGTGTAGAACAACTCCTTTCAATGTTCTCGTCATAAAATAACAGGCAGAAGTGTATACTGCTTATATTACTATATACCTACTATAGAAAGTATATAGAAATGTTATTTTAATTTCCCTATACACTTTAGATTTTTTCCATTGACATTCATAATTAGACATTTCATTTGCTACTATTGCAAATTGTTATCTTTACCGTATATAATTTCCCTGTAATCTGTATTACATACTTACACATGAGAAGGCGGATTTTAACCTATAGATTTTGCTTAAATAATTTTTGCTGGTAATATTAAATAAAATCCCAATGGATTACTTATCTGTCTGCGTCTGTTTGTACGTTTTTTCTTTATTCCGTAAGCTATACGGAAATGATAATAGGATTTCTTGATATTATTGTTACTTTTTAGACGAGAAGTGCTTATAGGATGAAGATATGTAAAATATAATGCGTATAAAGCGTATGCATTTAGCTTTGGAGGGAAACTGCTACTGGGATAAGATGAGAGATCTATGCGAATAATAAAAAGGCAGAGAATTCCAGAGAAGAGCTTGTTTTCACGCTTAGTAAAATGTTCTATTGGAGAAGAGAGAGAGAGAAGAATGAGGAGAAGAGTGTGCATATGAATTATATGATTTCGTAGTTCTTTCTATACCTGGAATTAGTAGAGCGAGGCTAATGTGAATATTATTAAAGTACGTGTGACAAAAGGACATACATCATCAAGCCATGCTCTCCTAAAGTTTTTTTCCATACATCATTCATAGCGTTGAGTGAGTTAGCTTCAGTAGTTATACAACTCTGGCTCTCTTCTACTACAGCAAGATACAATTTACGAGCACACAGATTTCCACACGACATTTCAATTGTTTTTCATCACGGAGCTCAGGGCTCAGGTCTTATATAAAGGTGTCTGCTGGCTAAAAGAATGAAAGAATGTAGCAACTCTGCAATTAACTTTTTCAGTTACGTATTAAATTTTTTCTTCACTTTTATTTGAATACTAAATTATTACGCAGGGTCCTCGTGTACCTGGTTAGATGTGTAGCTTATTAAAATTAGAAATAATGAGAAGGGAAATAAATGAGATGGTTGAAAGACAACCTGTGAGTAGTTAAAGACTGAACTCCCTTATACAAGCATTCTACTATATGAATAAAATATGTCTGTGAAATACCTACATAGTGAGACTGAGAATGAAATGGAGATCTTTACAGTCACTTTAGTATAATAATGTCATTTAAAGATGGATTCTGCCTCGGGATGGTCTTTCATTCAATTCATACAGTGCAGTAGTTCTGCTCATTCTGTAACAATAGTTCCAACATTGCTTTGTGTCATGATGATGTTCTTTAATTTTCCGAGTAGGAAATTCGCAAGGAAATCCATCCGACACAAGGCAGAAGAGATTTTGTTTCCAAACTAAGAATTTGTCACAAAATTCATAGGAATTGTCAGAAGCTTGTAAAGCTAAACCATAGTGGTGGAATTCCACGTAGGTATATAATACGTTCTTTAGCTTTTGTGCTGTGAAATATGTCTCGCTATAATGTATACGCATTACTTCTAATTTACAAAGTATCCGAGCAAAATCTGAGAATTATTTGACTGTTTATCAAGATGATAATAAAGTAGTTCCATGAATGAATCCCAGAAACAAAAGACCGAAAATCTGCAAAGAGTCCTCATTTCTCATGATAGCCATGAAATACGAGCACAGATTTTATGCTTTATCTGTTTTTCACCATTCTATGGCGGATGCAAAACTAACACATCGTTTAGGCTGTCAAAGAATTGTGCTATATTAAGTTCTGGATGTGAAACCCCGTAACCTGCTATACATGAAGCAATAAAATATTTGTGGTAATATAAATATACACAATGTCAATTTGGTTTATCCAAAAATTTTAACATTGCATCTGAAATTAGGTACATTCAAGTTACATTTATAAATACTATACAATTCTCATTAGAAGAGAGCTACAGATTTGGAATTTTGCAATTTCAGTAGGTAAAATACTTTGGCACATGAACGCATATTGTGTATATGATTATAACAATTGTTATAATATTGTATGGTTGATATGATGAATGCATAGCGTATGCATAATACCTTAAGCATAAACTAGTTAGTCAACCGTGGAATAATAAAATGAAATCCTTTTACGTTCTTGTCGCCTTCGTATGAGCCACGTGTATTGAGTATTCTCTATATGAGAGAGAGAGAGAGAGTGTGTTCGTCTTTCGCAGCAAGTCTCTTTCTCTCTGGTGACGTCTTAAATCAGCTCAATTTTCAGTCAAGCCATATCTCACACCGCAGGCTATTGTTGCAACGGATTTGGCAAATCGTTCATCCTCCACGTAATTACATTACATGGAGTGGTGTGAGAGAATTTTGAAATACTACTTGCTGTTACCATTACTTTCTATATCAACACACACTGCCTCGTCTCCTCTGATAATTCTTTATGACGCATATACCCCTAATAGTAATATTCCTACATATCTGCGTATACATTAGTATATAAAACACACACCTATACATTAGTATATAAAACACACCTAGGTTTATACAGACATACCCAGCCCTAGCCAATATACTGTTTCTGTCTGTCATCGATATTTAATACACATACCTGCTGTTGGTAATATTATAAAGTTGTATGAGAGTGAGAAGTGTACTAACAAAAGAGCATATTATTATTCAGCGAAAATTATTTGATCCCTTGTGTAAGCATTTTCGAGTGTGGTTTTCGGATGCTGCGGCAGCATTGGTATATATGTCGAAGTCCAGAAAACCTACCAGGCCAGAAGTACTCTTGCCTAGACTCAAGCCACTACCTCCCTACCGCTAGGCGAGAGTACCCACCGCTGTAAACGCCAGATTGCGACCTTCCACTACAGAATTAAT
>JABASD010002446.1:0-26704 GCA_019776165.1 Pogonognathellus flavescens
CGTGCCTCCAGTGCCCCCCCTCTCGGTACGTCCTTGTAATGACGCTATTCATATTAAATTGGTGTGAACGTATTGCTTCATTCGAGTATTCCGGAATTCCTTTTCTATAAGACAAAAAATTGTTTAAATTTACGATACAAAATTTAGTTGGAAAATTAAATATTTCCCCATGCATCTTGTAATTATAATATTTTTATACACTACTCACCTTATTTGAATGATCCATGAGAACAATGAATACCCAATTACAAAACTTAAGGTGGCGTAGAAAAGTGCATTATACCAAGTCACCAGATACACCATACCCGACCATATTGAATATAATCTTAACGTGATATTTGAATCCCAGCCGATGTGTTTCACGAAGTAGAGCTCCTCAAATTTAAATCTACCCACCATAAACTGAATGGCGAAAAACGTAATGATCATTTGACTAAATATAATTGCAGCCAAGCTCATTACAGCCATCTGCACCAAGTCTACCGATAATTTACGTTCCATATTCAGTTTTCGTCCTGCAAATTTGAACCAAAATTATTCACACTACCATTTAGCAGTAAAATTAATGACATTAGCATTTCGCAACTAAATTATTCATTTTATTACTCGAAATAAATTTACTGGCATTACGTTTGCGCAACAAAATTATTCATTTTATTATTTCACAAAAAAATTATTTATTTTATTATTTCGCAACAAAATTACTTGTTTTATTATTTCGCAACAAAATTATTTGCATTACTAGTTTGCAAATATGTTTGAGGCATTATAAATTGAAAGCAGAGAAAAAAACGGGTTTACCCATTGATGAGTCCAGTTGAAAATATGTGTTACTCATGCCTATTATATCTTTCCACGTCAAAATTGTATTGATTTGACAAACTGCAGAAATTACGAAACTGTCGCAAATGAAAATATGAATGCTTCTTTCCAATGTGCTAACTGAATCCGCGTTATGGTTAAAAGATATCCGGAGGGAAACCCACTCCAACAGTCGACTTACAGTGCTTAAAACTGTAACAACACAATATGGAATTATCTGTCTGCCTCTTCTGGCAGTTATTATTTTATTCGATGGATTCCATGTGAAAGGTAAAAAGTGCACTTTGCATCCGAAACCAACAACTAACTTAAGTGTCCATTCAAAAACTAATGAAGGCATTTCTTCTACAAATTCTGTTCCCCTGCTGATTCAGTAAGAGAATATGTTTCAATAAATTATGTCAATTTTTATATAGCAGCAAATTTTAAAATCTATGTTACTGCGTTTACTTACACAAAAGGTGCCTAATACTTGAAAGAGTTATAAACCAGTGTATTAGGTCGTTTTATTTCTGGGCACAACTTTTACAGAAGGCATCTTACTTTTAATAATGTTAAGTAGTTGTTAGTCAAACGGAGTACCTAGTACCTACCAACGAATATTTTAGTATTTAGTGGCCTTTTCACATATCCAGACGTACCAATGAATACATGCTAAAATTATGATATTTTCCACCCTGGAAATATCGATTATATATGGAAGACTCTATTCGAAGCAACACTAAAGTACATTTCGATGTATGTGCTTAGGCTCGTGGTACATTGGGTGAGTTGAAAAGTATCTAAACGATGTGAATTCCAACACTCATATAATTATTGAAAGCATTCACTAGTACAGCCTTTGTATTTGAAGTAGCTTATCTTTATCCGTAAAATAGACAACGTATTTTTAATAATTTTAAAATTATTGTATAAGTAATATTAAAGGTAACAAAAAGTACGTAAATGTATGGGAGTAACGTTTTTAGCACTCTAACAAATTGCTCCTACCCATGTCACCTAAAAATGTGGATATTGATTTGCTCTAATGGTTTTGTTAATATGGTTTGGATATGTAACTGCGAATGCTTAATTTTTTCACCTAATAAATTGTATAACGACAAGTCATCATTGTGCATCATACAGATCACAAAGCAAATAGTTGGAATGCAAGTGTAGCTATGGGTATAGCATAAATCACCATAATTACCATAAAGTGTTTATTTCTAAATGTTGCCACAAAATAATATTTAATGTAACAATTTTTAAGAATTATTGGCTAAGTTGGAAATAACAACACTTTACTATTTGATATTTGACGAAGTGAAAACGGCACTTAATATTAAAAATTTTAAGTGTTTTTTGAAACCTATGCAAAACGCAGCAGAAAAATGTCACAAAAGTCAACTCCAATCTGAATATTCATTTCAGCGGCAATATTTTTGCAAAACTTCTTATTGTAGTGAGGGTCGATAAATCCCTAGGAAGGCGTTACATTTTGAACATCGATGCTCCACATCTTTGCAGCCGTCGAAGAAGAGTGAACATATTCCAAAGCTGCATAGATTAAGATACATTAAATTGTGTTATTTGTAAATATCATTAACTCTTTTATGTGTAAAAGAATAATATTTAATTTCTTCACACTAGTCAAGCATAAGCACACAAAAAATTGGGCATTTGTAAAATTTGACAAATTAATATGATGAAAGCTGTTTCATATTGCTTGTTTTCAATTGCTCTTAAAAGTTTAGAAATGTCATAGCTTGACACTTAAATCAAGAAAGGAAACATCCAAAAGGCGTATGTATATAGGTTTTTGTGTGATCAGGCTCGTAGCCACGGGGGTGTATTGGGTACTCAAGTACCCCTCATATTATGTAATTATACACTAGATATTATTGGAATTTTCAGAGAAAGAAACCAAAATTATACAAATTGGCTCGCTAATAAATATAATGATTGATTAATGAACATAAATTGACAATAGACGTACTCACATGTACAACCATAATGCGTTTGGGCGCGGCTGAGTTATTGATGTTACAAAATTTAAGCAGTTAGGGCAGTTTAGTCGCACAGATTTACTCCCCAATGATTTTCGAATTTCCTCTGTAAATACAGTAAACATTTGTTAATTCAATTTTAGAAATATGTAATTGTAATCACTGTTTAAAAATTTAGCATTCTACAACATTCTTGAAAAGTTAGCTGACCTATATAATCAGCTTCTAGTAGATTTCCCTTTTAGTAAATTAAATCCGCGTTTGTCCTACTCTCTTAAATGTCTCAAAAATAAATTTTATACTTTGAGCATGTTTTAGTATTTTCGGGTCTTCGACTAACAAATAGGCTGGTTTAAAATATTATAGTATCTTTTAACGAATTGAAGCACTCAAACCAAAATGCTATTGCTAATTTTGAACAATTAAAAACGCTCTTATTACATAACTGTCTAATAAATACAGAATAATGTTCAAATTAAAAAAAACCTAATGTTAATTTTGAAAAATTAAAACCGCTCTGATTACATAACTGTCTAATAAATACAAATTAATGCTTTAATTAAAGTAAACCTAATGTTAATTTTGAAAAATTAAAAACGCAGTTATTACATAACCGTCTAATAAATACAAATTAATGCTTTAATTAAAGTAAACCTATTGTTAATTTTGAAAAATTAAAAACGCTCTTATTACATAACTGTCTAATAAATACAAATTAATGCTTTAATTAAAGTAAACCTAATGTTAATTTTGAAAATTTAAAGCCGCTCTGATTACATAACTGTCTAATAAATACAAATTAATGCTTTAATTAAAGTAAACCTATTGTTAAGTTTGAAAAATTAAAACCGCTCTGATTACATAACTGTCTAATAAATACAGAATAATGTTTAAATTAAAATAAACCTATTGTTAATTTGGAAAAATTAAAAACGCTCTTATTACATAATTATCTAATAAATACAAATTAAAGTCTTGGGGTAGCAGCCGAGACGTAAGCATGTATGTAGACAAGTTCTCTCTTAATGTTACTAGCCCATTCATCTCCACTTTACGGACCTGCGAATGGCTCGGGTAGCACACACTTTATTATTATCACTATCTACCATCTCTACTTGCTTGCTTATTTACTCTTGCTTACTTGC
This sequence comes from Pogonognathellus flavescens, assembly GCA_019776165.1. Classification (NCBI taxonomy): domain Eukaryota; kingdom Metazoa; phylum Arthropoda; class Collembola; order Entomobryomorpha; family Tomoceridae; genus Pogonognathellus; species Pogonognathellus flavescens. Next base: position 3,953 of record JABASD010002446.1, read on the forward strand.
TGATTCGCTTGCAAATGTAAAATTAATTAAAATTGCTAAAAAATTTAAATGTTCTATTTCCTAACAAGTTTAAAAAATACGGAACAAGTTACGGTGCGAAAAAAAAATTTCCAGAGAGCAATCGCCTGAAATAAGTCAGAAAAGAATAAAGAGAGAAATGGAATACATGAAAGAGTTCATACGCAAAGAAAATATATCATTAGAAGAGAAATCGGCCAGACAATTACCCCCTGTCGTAAAAGCTCAAGAAAGGGCACAGCGAATTATACTTTGAGACATTAATGGGTACGGCAAATGCCGACAAAAAGACTGAGAATGAATAAGACTGTGTTGTGAATAATATGTTGTTGTAAATTTCTAATATATTTGTAGATTCTTACACGATAAACAGTTAAACAACTTTAAGCTGCAGAGATAAAAATTCACGAAAAAAACAAAAAGAAAGACATTTGAAAAAAACTGCGTCAATTATTTACAACCTTGTGCAGTAATGGCTGCAGTAATGGCATGCGGGTTTTGGCGTACAGCCGATGGCCACGATACTTGTGTTTGTACATGTCGCTGTCCATATGGATGAAGTTGACATTGTACAGGGTTGCTAGCATCACACGTTTCCAAAACTGCAAACATATTACATGATGTATTTAATATATTTTATACAAACGGTTTTACCCACACTTCATACCTGGATTAGTTTGAAGGATACGTCGAAATGGGTTGACGTCACGGTAAAATTATTTCAATTAATTTATGTGTAAACCAAATCTAAAATCCCTCTAAAGTAATTAAAAGCAGAGGTCCACAAGCTCACGCCAATCGCTCGTCTTAACCAGTAATTGAGCCCCGCTCACTCACTCTTTAGTGAGCGATTATGAAAAGCCGCTCAATCGCTCATCTTATGTACTTCTCAAACTACGCAATCGTTCAGCTCAATCAACTCGCATACGCTACAGATATGAATACTGCGGCGCCATAAAAATCAAATTGCTGTTTGCTGGTATTTATTTATGAAGATCGAGGATGGAGTAAATATCGTGATCGTCATTTTGAATTACATGTATATAAATCTAAAATGTAGTGAAAGCCCAAATGGAGAATGCTCATATGTAATTAATTATCCTGCACTACTACTTATAACAGCAAGTGAGCTGAGCTGATGATGAGTTTATCGCTCACTTCATGACTTGAACATGACTCACTCACTTAAACTCACAATTTTCAATCGCTCGATCGCTCGCTCAGTTTCATGAGTGATTGAGCAGAGCGAAAGTTAAAACTCATGAGCTTGTGCACCTCTGCTTAAAAGTGACTTCTGTGAGTGAATGTGAAGTAGTGCATTTTCAATTCTTACTCAATGCATTTTCTATGAATCCTCAGCTGCCAAGCCATTTAAGTAGCGAAATCAAACTTTAAGTGCAATCACATATATCCAAACCGTTTCGAAAATTCTATATGGTGCCATAAAATGGAGAAACAAAGCCTGCAGAGGATTGAAACGACTTTTGTTATTTTTTACAGTTAAGTATAAAGCAATTGGAAATTTATTATAATTTTCGCCTATACTGAAATTAAGTTTTTAAATATCTTTTCTAGGGAAAATATAAAAAACGTTATGGTTTTTAAGATAACAGTATGCCACCAAATTGACCTCTGGTCTCTGAATCGTTCGCTGCAAACCTATTCACGGCTACTTATGATACGAGTACTAATATAACTGTAGGACCGTAATTTTTTGGAGGGTACTATATTAGTTAAGAATGCATCATTCATTTGCATATAACAGGGCCGTAACAACGGTGAAAGTAGGTGAAAAAATTTTTAGGGCCGGACCTTAAGGGGGCCGGGATTAGTTTGAATTCTTACACAGATAATTTTTTTTTCACCATCTGTATAATAATATTACTACAATATAACAATACAAATCCCACAAATTGACTTTTTTTAATCCACCTAAAAATGACATTCCATTGAATTGAAATGAAAAACTTTTTCCAAATCTTCACGAATTTGTCCCCCAAAATATCCGAAAAATGCTAAAACTTTCGCGCTATGCGCGAATTTATATCAATTTTTAATGTATTTAAGCCTAACTGTTACCCAAATGTATAATATATGAATAACCCATTTCTAATCGCAAACTTCATTTATTTGACATATTTTTACTTCAACCGGTCATGTAACCCGCCAAACTGTAATGCTAGGTACGGATCTGCCGTAGTACTTTGATTTACACTGATCGCTCTGGGGCTTTAGCCAAGGGAAGGTTTTTGTCTTCTTGAAAATCTAATTGGGAACGACTGAAGTAGAGTTTTGGTTTTCATTATGAACACCCAAATTGTAAGTTGGGGGCCGGGATTAATGAGATTTTCAGGGCCGGGACACGATCGTTACGGCACTGGCATATAATAAGTAATGGTGTCACTTTCAGCAGTTCCGTGTAGCGTCATTTAATCACCGCTCAATAAGCACAGAGGATGCTACTGCCTAGACTTAGCCGTGCATTACAGTTGAATTGTTCTCGTTTCTTTAGTTGTAAGAACAGTTGATAATGGCAAGTAATTTTTACGTAATAAAATTACTGCACATTTTACCTTCAAAACGTAGGATATCATTTCGTAAAGTTTGAAATATTACTATTAATATTTTATAGCCATTTGCATAACATAAAATATACAAAGATTAGACAAAGATAAAAAATTATTGTACCTTGAAAATTGGAAGATCCAGGAATATTATCCGTGTCTTCTTCAATAACCGTTATTTCAATATTTTCTTCAAGAGTTGACAGCCGTACATTATCATTTCGCCTTTGTTCGTCATTATGAATTCCACATTTCTTTGGATTACTTTGATCAACATTCATTCTTTTAGAATTATCCACTAATTAAAATTGAGGATCGATTGACAAAATGTAATAGCCTGAAAATATATTTGCAATCAGTTTTCATGTGATCAAATAATAATTGCCAATGTATAACTCTTAAAGTTTAGGTTCAATCTCAAAATTGTTCGTCTACGTTTTATATTTTCTTGCTCATTTATAGCATGAGAACTGAAAAATACCAGAATTTAAGGAAACGTTTACTTCAAATTAAAACTGCAAGTCAACTGATGTTCGCAATACGCAGTACGCTAATACGAAGAGCTCTCCTCATTAAACACAATCCATGTAATTTATTATTCTTTGTCAGACTAAACCACATTTATACCAAAACACAATAACATTTTGTCCTGACACAAGGGTTTAGTTATTTATTCATTCCAAGTCATTTTACAATAAAACTTCTGACTCCAATAAGGCTTTATAATTCATCATGCTTTTTATTCCAGATGTTGATTAAAAAATGTCTATTGTGAACAGTATATTAATGATTAGTGGTAATGACCGAGAAATATTTTCTACAAACTACAACATTTTATAGTAATAATTATTACTACACTTGTACACTTCCTACTGAGTTAGCATAATAATATATGCCATTGTGAAGCTCAGTTGTCGTTGCATGAATGTGACCATAATAATATCAAATCAACTCATAAGTGTTGATTTTGAATATAAATTCCCTGGAGGCTGATTAAGCAGCGGAGCTACTTTATAGAAATAGCCAAGTCGTCCTCCTCTTCGTCCTTCATTACCATAGCATAATTTAGGAATTAGGGTTTTTAATTTTGTATTCATTTGTTGACATGTTTAAAAATATTAATGGAGAAGCTACATTCCCAACCAACCAGGGAAGAGCTTCAACACCTCTAGATGATATAATTATGCTTGAACATTTCCGACAGGTGTAGTATATTTTTCTTTATCCCTAGCTATGCGAGGGTTTCCGTATGATTGATAATATTGAGAACAAAATATAGTCCTCCGGACAACCTCTCATGAGAATTTTGATGGAAATAATTAAATTTGAAAATAACGACTTTTAAAATCACTTTTAATGTTCCTTTTGAAGAAACCCTCGCATGGCTAGAGGTACACAAAAATATTAAATTTTCCAGCTGTCGCCGCATGAATGAAATAAACGTATAATCTTACTATCAAATGAGCTCCTGGAAATTCATTTTCAATGGAAATTTATTTATAATATGTGTTTATTCAGTATATTAATGGGCATTAATATTTATACCAATTCTTGTGATATGATACAAAAAACTTTGTTACCTAGGAAATTGGCATCACCATACCTCTCCATTTCATTCATTGGACAACTTTTTCGTTCAGTTCAATAAGCTTCTTTTGACATGACTCTTATGTAATATTTATTAAGAATTCTGATATTATATTATATTATATTATGCTTGCCTCACAAAAGATGTTTCAGCTACAGCACAAGTATGACTACCCAACTGATATATCATTTGATTTTGATCACTTTATGAGTTTTCAAAGGTCGAGTTTATTTGTGATGTTTTTGTTAACCACATCATTAGTAAATAAAAAATAAATGTGATATTGCTTTTTTATTCGTCAACATTACTGAAAAGTCATTCAATTTTTACATAATACTCATATGAGAATTATTTCATGGCCACAAATATTTTCAGCGTTCCTTTAACGATCACCATTACATATTTTCCTGTACTCTGTCTACCCAGAGTAGATACATCAGAGATTTTAATCTGAAAGGGCTGCCACGATTTAAAAAACATTTTCATTTCTAATTTGTTATTGTTGATAATCCAGGATCGAATGCATTTTCTGGAATATTTTTTAAAGGTCGCTCCGGAATTTAGAAATATTAACCATACTAGTAAAGCCAACGGAGAAGTAAACATCAACAGTAATAATTCTAACAGTGTAACATTAGCAGACTCATTAAAAATAAACATGTTAGTAAGTAAAATACATTTTGTGATAATTGATTGCATCGGCATTAGAAAATTTCTCAAAAGTTGTTGCAGCATCACTCCGATAATATGACTAGCACGAGCTTCTTGAACCAAGGTCTTTCCTTCACGAAGTATTTCCTTGGTTTTGTAAACGTGACTCGTCCGTTTGCCAAGAACACATGGTGTATAATTTCTATTGCATAAATCAAATAATTTATTAAATGTTTAGAGTTGAGGTGATTGGTCTTTTACAAGCTAAGGAGAAAAAATTAAGCAGCTGTAATGTATAATTTGGCAAACATAAATTATTTGGCGTTCAGATATAGTTAAATAAATTATTTCATCCAATCAACGCCAAAAATACTAACTAATTTCCATTTTGTAGTAACAGTTTAATGCATATGAGACATTTTTATCAATCAAAAATTAAAAGATGAAACGAAATTTATAATTTTGTTATTTATTAAAAAATTACCTGATTTCTCTAAATATGTCGACAAATGCTAAGGCCTGTGTAACCATAATTATGACTCCGAAGTTTACCAGCGAGAATATGTAATTGGCAAACATAAATCCTAAACTGGCATACATCAGATGAAAAATTTGATATCTGTATTGTTTGGGTATTGCACTTGTAGGAAATACAACTTGATCTTGAAGGCAAACGAAAAAACTCAAAGGAGGTGCCACCATAAAATATACGACTGTGAAGATGCTAAAAATTCCATCAATTTTTTTCGACACATCTCGCTCAACATTCACATAATACAACTCTGAAACAAAATAAAAAGTTTAATTTTTTGAATCGTATAGTAAATTTGAATTTAGAAGTATAATCTCACCAGCCATTCTCCTTATGTATAACAGAGACGAATTAACCAACTGTAATAGTTCATTTAATTTCAATACATGAAAAATGCATATATATGAATTTATGACCATAAGAAAAATAATAGGCATGGAAGACAACACACTTTTACTCTCGCCAGCAAATAAAGTCATTGCAAGACTTATGCAAGAGTTTCAAGAGTATATTGTGTGCGTCACCACACAAACCGCCATAACGTGAAATCGTAGCAAATTTATCTTTCTCACTTTAATGCTTAACATGTTTTTACGGAAATCCCACTCGAATGGAAGAGCTCCCATTATGCGTCCAATTGTCACTACGCGAATCAGATTCACATAATACGGTTTTCCGAACATTTATAAATTTAAACGAATAATCGATAATTTGAAAAAACACAGCCCTGCAATCAACTTAAAGGTTAGTTGTAAGCTATCTAGTTAGTTGCTCCTGGAAATTTCTAAACTGAAACGGTGTAAAAGCGTAGCATATATAGCTACTTATATTAAATGATTACCAAACATACATATAACTCGATTACTTCATTTACATGTGCCTTACTTTAAAGTTTCCACATGTCAATAATATTGGTCAATTAATAATAATACGTTTTAAACTAAATATCTCATTTTCTTTTACATCATTACTAAAAAAAAATTATTAAAAGTATTAAAAGTTTTAAAATAATTGCAGTAAATAAAAGCATCCTTAATTACATTACGAAATTCAATCTATCGTTAAGATTATCGTACAATCGATATTATATTGGTATGCAAATGCAATGTTATATTTCTAAAGTAATATTATAGCCAATTTTAACAACAGCATATATCATATATGTCTTCATAGTCGTCCTTCAGCCCGATTATGTAACCTAAATCGGTTTCGAAATCTTAATACATTAATCTGACTTGACGTTCATTTTTGACAAGTCATGTGCACTAATGGAATTAGATTTTAGTAGTAATAATAGATTGCCTCACAATGCTTTAGCAGTGAACCATTTTGCTCCTTTTCATGAAACAAATAATATTTATCTAGTTGCTGGCTTGTGATGCGTTAGCCTATGATAGTTGACAATATTTGTTCTTCATGTTTCTAATGTATTACTTAATTCACAATTTTAAATTACAAAACTAGCTATGCATTATGCAATCAATATTAATTGCAATATTTTGTATACTTGGATGCTGTCGATATTGAGTGCTTGTTTTACAATGATTTACATATTTTCAACAGTTCATGGTTGCTTCGTATTCAGTGTTATGCCCACAATGATTTGCACGGTATTAAATTGATAATAAATTCTCGTATGAAAGTTTTTTATTTAAAAGCATTCAAGTACATTTTTAGATTAACGATATTGCTCAGACCAAATTAAATGAATAACTTATGCGCAATATTATTTCATCGCTACACATATTTTCAGCGTTCCTTTGGCGATCATCATTACATACTTTCCTGTACTCTGTTTACCAATAGTAGATACATTAAAGATTTTAATCTGAAGCGGCTGCCAGGATTTGCAAAACATTTGTATTTCCAAATTATAATTATTTACTACCCAAGACCGAATGCAACTTCTGGAATATTTTTTTAAATTGGCACATGAATTTAGAAAACTCAACCATATAAATAGAGCCAATGGAGAAGTGGCTACAAACATTGCTGCTTCTAACATTGTAATATTGGCAGATTCATTAAAAATAAACATGTTAATTAGTAAAATACCTTTTGTGATAATTGACTGCAAAGGCATTAGAAAATTTCTCAAAAGTTGTTGCACCAACACTCCCATAATATGAATTGAACGAGCTTCTTGAACCAAGTTCTTTGATTGACGAAGTTTTTCTTTGGTTTTGTAAACATGACTCTTCCGTGTACCGAAAACACGTTGACTATATTTTCTATATCATAGATCAATCAAATAATTAGCTATTGAGAAGATATTTAAAATACAATCATCTATTTAAAAGATTACCTAATTTCTCGAAGTATGTCAACGTATGCTACGGAGTGTGCAACCGAGTTCATTATTCCGAAGTATATGAGCGGGTAAAACAAACTAACAGATATAATTGATCCACTGGCATACATGAGATGAAAAATTTGATATCTGTATTGTTTGGGTATCGCTGTTGTCAGAAATATGACTTGATCCTGGAATTGAAAGTAAACTAACAGAAAAATAGGGGGTACCACCAAACAATAAGCGATTTTAAAGAAGCTAAATAATCGATCAATTTTTTTCGACACATCTCGTTCCACATTCATATAATATAACTCTAAAACAAAATATTTAAATATAATATAAAATTTGATTTGTAATTAATTTTTGCTTAAAAAATTTAAAACTCACCAGCCATACGCCCTGTGTATAGCAAAGACGTATTCACCAACTGTAATAATTCGCGAAATTTCAAAGCGTTGATAATGCAAGAATACGAAGATAAGACCATCAGAAAAAGAAGGGGAATGGAAGGCATCATACTTTTTCTACTCTCTCCTGCAGATAAAGTCATGGTAAGACTTACACAAGAATAAATTGTGTGGGCCACCACACAAAATACCAGGAAGTAAAATCTCAACAAATTAATCTTTTTAATTTTTGTGTTCAGCATATTTTTGCGGAAATCCCAATCGAATGGGAGAGCTCCCATTATGCGTCCGATAGTCACTATCCTAATTAGATTGACATAATACTGTTTTCCGAACATTTTTAAATTTAACCGAATAATGTGTGAATCGAAAAACACAACCCTGTAATGCCGTAAAACAGCTATAAATCCAGATTGTCACTTCCCGTTGTAAAACTAGTTTTATATGAGTCGCTTCGAATTCCTAAACTGAAACGGTGCAAAGGGATAACGCAGCTACTTATATTTTATTATGATTACGAAACATAAATACATAGGTCTCCATTGTATTGCTTAATTCATATTTTCCTTGTACTTACATACCAGTAATGTTGGTCAATTAATAATAATATGTTTTGGACAAAATATCTGATTTTATTGCCCAGCATTACTAAATTCCTTCATTAAAATGTTTTGCCAAAAATGTTGCAATAATAAATAAACCAGTTCAAAGCCGTCGTAATAAAGTAATGTAATAAATGCACAAAAAGAGGGTAGTGTGAGTCAAAGTTAGAGAACCCGCCGGAGCTAAACCCGCATCTACAAAAATCGACAGAATAAATAAAATTCGCACCCAACCTACAAAAAACCGAAAATTAATTAAACTGTTGCTGTAGATAATTACTTCAAGAAATGTATGTATCTATTAAAACAAATGATCCGTCCCTCCATGTAAAGCATTTTATTGCCTAAAAATTAACTTTTCTTGTTGTCAATTCTTTTTGTGGTTAATGGTCCGGCTGAATGTTAATATATTGCTTTAATAAAATTTTGTCAATCAAGGTTATTTTAAAATACAAAATAACTATTATATTAGTGTTGTGGGTTTGTTCGGTGGTATTTCCTGGGTTTTGCATTACGTTCAAATTTGATTCGCCTTGAGAGAAGTAAGAAAATAATAATTATAGGCTTAACTAAAGCAAAAGTAAATTAGATAGTTTTGAGTGATGTATCAATGAATCTGTATTTCTTTCTTCCTGTGTTGCCAATTGTTATCGGGACGGTTGCTAGTGCCATGTAAACTACTTATGTGTAAAAATAAATAATTTGCCAATCTTATAACACTCTACCCTCTAATGAGCAAACCTATTTATGCCACTGAACAGTTAATTATTGTTGTCAGCTGATTTCCCAATTGGTGCTGTCAAATGCGTGGGCTATTGTTGTTGTTATCCCAGACATAGACATGGTTTTATAAAGTAGCTTACGCTACATTAAACAACAGCATTGCTTAAATTGCGGATTTCAGTCAATCGTTACGATTATCGTATAAAGGGTATTGATGCAATAAGTATTTTTCTAAACGATAATGTGACCTTTAGCAAGAATATACCGTCATAATCGTCATTCAGTCTGATTATGTAACCTAGATTGGTTTTGTAACCTAAATAAATTGTTTTACTGCTTCCCACTTGTCTGATTTTTGGTAAGGGACATGCAGTAAATGAATTTTATTTACGTTGTATAATTTGATTGTCACAATATTTCAGCTGTTGATGGTTTTGATCAGTTACATTAAATAAGAAATATTTATCTACTGATATATGAAACTGTATACGGGTATATTTATTTCGTAAGTGACTTAAGTAATTATTGGACCTAAAATGATTACAAAATCGATTATTTTTACTTTATTTGATGTTGCCCAATACATAAACTTATGGCAAGACTTATGCAATAACATTCCATTCTGTGTATCACCGCACATTACCTTAAATCTGAGCAAATTCATATTTTTCATTTGTGTATTCAGCATATATTTATGACAATCCCAATCGAAAGGAAGTGCTCCCATTATACGTCCGATTGTCCCTATTCGAATTTGATTCACATAATACCGTTTTTCTGAACATTTTTAAATTTTTCAAGAAAATAAAGGATTTGATATAAGGACAAAGACAACACGGCAGCCAAATTAGAAAAGCTACTAATTGGAATTGCTACTGCTGGTGATAAGTTTTGCAATCCGCTGTTGGAAATGTTAACTTTATATGATATGACCTTCTACCATAAAGACGATATTCGATTACTTCATCCGTGTCTTCATTGAACGGGTATCAATAAAGTTTGCGAATGAATAATAATAAATGTATGCGAAGAGATCTGATTATATAATTGGTCAACATTAACAAAAATCAATTAATTTCCTAATAATTTTCCAAAAAAAATGTTTCTATTGTGTAACTAAATACCTATATTTCTGTGTACACACCACTGTATTGCATTGAAAGGGAAATCTACGAACTTATGCAACAAATACTAGCAGGAACCATTATGTTTACACCAATTTTGGAAGAGCTTTTGAATCATTCACATTATAATATGACTTATTTAAAAACCTTTAGTAACGTATATTACTAACTACAAAAGTATTATTTAAACGGATTCAATATTCACTAGAACATAAAATCCCACGAACTGCATTATCATTAACTTGAAAATATTCATGTAGATATTGAAAGTTCTAAAATATTGTTTGCATTTTACTAGCACCTGTGTAAAGTAATTCATACATTGATTACCTACTAAAAGATTTAAAAAGCAGACGAACTTACGTCATACATTGAACAAAAAATTTCAATCGTCTAATGTACAGTAAAGGAACAGTTGGTTAAGTAAAAAATGCCTTCAGTAATTTTTGTGTGGACACTTAAACTAGTTATTGGGTTTGGATGCAAATGGCATTTTTTACCCTTCACATGGAATTATTCGAAAAGTATTTTAATTATGAGAAAAGGTAGACAATTAATTCCGTTTTGTGTAATCACATGTGCAAGTATTGCAAGTCGACTATTGGAATGGGTTTCGCTTTGGTTATCCTTCAAATACAACGCAGATTCAGTTAGCACATTGGAGAGAAGCATTCATTTATTGATTTGCACAAGTTTTGTATTCATTGCAGTATGTCAAATCAATACAATTTTGTTGTGCAAAGATATGCTGAGTTTGATCAACACTTACTTTCAACTGGAATCATCAATTAGTAAGACCCATTTTATTTGTGTTGGTTATATTTTAAAACTCCTAACATTACGCCTAATGTTTTTGTGCATTAACAGGATCAAAGCTGGGCATGAAGCGTGAATTTTCTGTAGACATGGCGCAGTTGGTGGTACTCAGCTTGACTGTAATTCTTTTCAGTCAGATGTTTGTGACGTTTCCTGCAATTCAATTTTTAATATGCAGATACAACTTTGAGGAGCTTTACATTGTAAAGCACATAGGCTGGGATTCAATTTTCACACTGCGACTATATTCGTTATGGACGGCTCTAGTATTTTTGGTGACTTGGTACAATGCCCTCTTCTATTCGGTGAGTGCTTTGGTAGGTGCCTATTCATTTCTCAACTGGCTTATTACAATAAGGTGAGTGGTGTCGTATAAATATTGCAATAATATTATATATATTGACTTATTAAGTATATGTACATAAAAATTAATTTTTGTCATTGAATCTATATTATAAATTTTTAGAAAACTAATTTCGGAAGTCTTTATGGAAACAAAATGTGCAAATGGAATTAAAAACAAGTGTGTCATTATCACAACGGTTAGCTTACTAGACTCTTTGAAAGTATTCTTTGCACTGCCAAATATTGCTCTTAATAAATATTTGTTGCCTGGAATACTTTTTTCTGTGAGTCCCCTAGTAAGTATTACTGTGTTTATTATTATTACGGGAAGGAAACAATTCCAAGGTAACGAGGATGTTGTATGCCAATTATTTTTTATTTTAATATGCATTGCATTACTTTTCACTATTCGATTTGGAATGTGGGTTGCTAAGGAAATTTATAAAGAGGGTGAAGTAATTCTGTACCAATTACGCTACTACTCCATGGGTTCCAAATTAAGCATTAAATTAGCAAACTCACGACAACCTGTAAAAATTGTCATGAATAATTTGTTCGCATGCGAAAGGGGTACAACTCTCACGTTTCTAAAAATCGTTCTAGAAAATTTAGCTACTTTATTAATTACTTACCGCATGCGGAGTTAAATTGTCTTCAAATGATTGTGTTTAAATGCAGCAATGTGAAATAAAAAAGGACATGTTAATAATCGAATTTATAGTAATCGGCCCTCATAATTGCCTTTAATATTCACACTGGAAACTTCCACATGTGTCGTATCCGTGGGGAGAATGTCCTCTTAGAATTTCTGACAACTGAATGTTCTGATACATTTACAAATGGTCAAATGTGGAAGTTTTACGTTCACTCCTCCAAAATAAGACTTTTCTGCTCTAAACGTTATTAAACGGTTGTATGCATCCATAACACTGGGACTGATTTTATTTTAAAATTGTCCAATAAAACATTTATTTTTGGCAAAATTCTTTTTAGCAAATTCACGTTTTTTATTTTACTGAATTTGGTTTAAAATTGGTTTATTAAGTATCGAAAGATACTTTATAAGATTACCTTGCGTATCTATCTGTGGAAAACTTATGGCAATTTGAACTTTCGATACTCTATTACATCTGTTTTGAATAGTTTATTTTTATTTAAGCCAATATTGACTAAATTGATAATATAAATAGATAAATAGACAACTAATTTTGTCAGGGCCGTAGCCAGGAATGAAAATTGGGGGTGCTAACTGGTTACGAGGTCATTTTGCGGTTATAAAGCGACAAAATGGAGCAAATTTTAGGTTAAAGTTACCCAGAAACACATTATGAAAATTTTTGCTATTTTCCGTTATTTTGGAGCCAAATTGTAAAACTTTGGCCTTTTTTGAAAATTCTAATAATATCTAGTGTATAAAAACATAATCTGGGGTTGCTTGAGCACCCATAGCACCCCCCCTGGCTACGGCCCTGAATTTTACAATACCACTAAACAGCGAACAAACTGTGCGTTCTTCGGCTACTTTACACCCATTTTACAATTGTTAATTAAAAATAAAATTAGTCAAGGTTATTTCAGTTGCAGTATATCTTTCAAGCGTGTCCAAAGTTTTACTTACAATGTTACAGATAGTGGGTATCGTGTTAAATCTTTACGCTGCATCCATTACATGAGTTGGAGGTGAACATATACTTATGCGATTAGAAATTCTCATGCCAGAGATTTTTATTTAAAATTATGTATGTACATAGTTAGATTTATCATAATATTGTGCAGCTAAAATTAAATAAATTATACGCAGTACTATTTCATGGCCACAAATATTTTCAGCGTTCCTTTGGCGATCATCATTACATATTTTCCTGTACTCTGTCTACCAATAGTAGATACATCCGCGATTTTAATCTGCAGCGGTTGCCAGGATTTACAAAACATTTTTATCTCCAAATTATACACTTTTACTGTCCAAGATCGAATGCAACTTCTGGAATATTTTTTTAACGCTGCACCGGCATTTAGAAAACTCAGCCATGAAAGTAAAACCAAAAGAGAATTGCATGCGAACATTAATAAATCTAACACTGTAAAATTGGCAAATTCATTAAAAATAAAAAGGTTAGTTAGTAAAATACATTTTGTGATAATTGACTGAAGCGGCATTAAACATGTTCTCAGAAGTTGTTGCACCAACACTCCGATAATATGAATAGCACGAGCTTCATGAACCAAGTTCTTTGACTGACGAAGTATTTTCTTTGTTTTGTAAAAATGGCTCTTCCGTTTACCAGAAACACTTTGTCTATATTTTCTATATCATGGATCAAATATTTATTTAAGTATTCGGGAGACTTTGAAAATATAATTGTATATTTAAAAATTACCTGATTTCTTGCAATATGTCAACGTAAGCGACGGCGTGTGTAACCATATTTATAACTCCGAAATATCCCAGTGGGAACATGAAACTAGCAAAGATAGATGCTCCACTGGCAAAAACGAGATGAAAAATTTGATATCTGTATTGTTTGGGTATTGCTGCTGTTAGAAATATGACTTGGTCCTGAATTTGAAAGTAAATTAAAAAACTGCAAGGAGGTGCTACCGTAAAATATGCGACTATAAAGAAGCTAAATAATCGATCAAATTTTTTCGACACATCTCGTTCAACATTCATGTAATACAACTCTAAAAATATCAAACAATTATAATTTAATTTTAGATTTGCAATTATTTTTTATTTACGAAATTTAAATCTCACCAGCCACCCTCCTGATGTACAACAAGGAAGAATTAACCAACTGTAATATTTCGCTATATTTGAATGCATAAATTATGCACATATACGATATTATCACCATAAGAAAAAGGAAAGGAATGGAAGGCATCACACTTTTTCTTTTCTCTCCTGCTAATAAAGTCATGACCAGATTTGTACAAGAGTAAATTGTGTGCACAATTACCCCAATAGCCATGACGTAAAATCTTATCAAATTTATTTTTTTCACTTTTCCTGTCAACATATTTTTACGGAAATCCCAACCAAATGGAAGAGCTCCCACTAAGCGTCCGATTGTCACTATCCGAATTAGGTTGACATAATACTGTTTCCCGAACATTTTTAAATTTAAACGAGTAATGGAGAATTTTGAAAAAACGCAACCCTGCAATCAACCTATATAAATCAATTCAGATTTCAGTCTCTTCTCTATACCCTATATAAATATAATTTGATATAAACTGCTAGGAATTTCTAAACTAACTAAATTGAAACTGCCTTGAAAGTGTAATGTATATTTACTTTTGGTTACCAAACATTTATCTGATTTGATTGCTTCACACTTAATCACACACGTGTCACACCTTGAAGTTTGAATGTATCATTAATGTAGGAAAATATATAGTAACATTTGTAGGTTGAACAGAATATATAATTTTGCTTCCAAAATTACTAAATGTCATTCCCTTGAAAAGCTTCAAAACAAAAGAAATGTTATTTCCTTATTTATTTATTTAATCGATAATTGGCGAATTCGCTCAAGAGTAGAGGTGGTTACATCGCCAATGCATTGCATTGTAATATTCAGGTTGGCACAGAATAGAATATAAGGTAGAATAGATACATGTAATTGAGTACAATACAAATTCTAAACAGAGTTATACATTAGATGAAGCTGATATTATACAAGAATAATTACACACGTTAACATCAGAGTCATTGTTACAGGAAATAAGTTGTTCATGCAAAATCAATTCTTTAAACCAACACTCCGATAATATGAATAGCACGAGCTTCATGAACCTTATTACACTTATTAAGTAACGAAGTTACTTGATGCCAATAGGATGTGTGTCCATCTGTCTGTCTGTATGCACGATAACTCAAGAACGCTTTGAGAAAATGACTTCAAACTTGGCACACCCGCTCTAGTAGTCCATTGTAAGGCTAATTTTGCAGATGGATTCAATCGGCCAACTCCGCTATGACCTTTGACCTTTTGACTGATTTTTATACAACCTCAACAACACACTGCAATTTAAATACTGCTACTTGTGTTCACCTTGGTTTGAAAGTGAAGACCGCTAAATTTGTGTTTGAAGATCGTCAATGCTTGAATATTCCGATAAAATGACATGATATATTTCAATGCATATGTACCAAATATAATAGTAATTTTATTGCTGCTAACACGACATGGCTGTTGAGGTTTCGATGACACAGTCACATAGTTAGTGCTACCATGTCATTGTTCACGTCATAGTGTCACTGTTGCGTTGACATATTTGTATACATTTTCTACAATAATTCTTAAATAGCAATATATTCGTGATTCGGGATTCAGTCCGATTATGTAATCTAAATGGTTTTGTAACCTAAATAAAATATTCGGCTGCTTCATTCAGACTTGTTTCATTTTTGGTAAGTGATATTCCCTCACGAGCTCATCACTATGATGACAATGATGAGGTGATATGACTAACAAGTAAATAATCTGCATATTTCTAATTCCGGAGTAATAATAGATTGTATCACAATACTTCAACGGTAGACGATTTGGCTTGTTTGCGGGAAACAATATGTAATATTTATCTATTGGTTATGAAACTGAATAATATATTATAGATATGGCGGAATTGATTTAAGTAGTAATTATAGGAGCAAAAATTATTATCTAATCGATCGTTTTTACTATTGCACAGCACAATACATAATATTGTCAGTAAAATTTACATTGCAGTTTGAATAATTACAGCAATTGTGATTATATTATCGTGTGGCTTCAAAACGCAATAACATTTTGTTTTGTTACGAAATGGATAAAAATACTATAATATTACCGTTATTACCTAATATCTGAAATCAATATAATTGCGGAAATGTAATTTCTTTTCATAGTATTGACTACTGCACAGTGTTGTGTTGTGCATGTTGTACTAAATTTATGAAATATCTGTAAAGTACTTTATGAAAATAAAGTATGTAATATGAATCCACACGCGTGTGTATGTGTATTATTAGAAATGTGAAAGTTCATTTACATTTACAAAACAATTATACGATGCTGATTCGCCGTGTTCGCCTTTTTCCCACAGGCAGAAGCGGCCAAAATCCTTGTTTCAATAATTATTTATTAACTCATGTTTAACTGTGTGTGTTACTGCACATTTCGCAGGTAATTACGGGAAAAAAATCCCGGATCCGGAAGAATCCGGAAGACAAGCCACGGATTACACCGAACAGCCGGTACACACAAAATGCAAGACAGCCGCTTCTGTACACTTGAACTAGCACAGTAATAGTACAAGTGTACGGAAGCGGCTGTCTTACGTTGAGTGTATGCTGAATTTTATTTGTATTCATTAAACACGTATATACTACTCATATTAATTTTAAGATTTACATACGTGGGAAGGCAATCACAAATCCACAATCAGTAGTATAATCTATTGATTGTGGATTTTATGAAAGAAATTACAATTTCTGCCAGTTGCACCACAAGCGCTGTAAAAATTCCAATCATCAGTATATAGAAAATAGTCGCAATATTTGAGTTGAATAAACCGAGAGGTCTGGGTGGGCTTAAATTTTCTTTACAACGTTTGCACATCGAAAAGTTCCTTCTCGCTAAGAAATATTCCCATTGTGAGAAAATTCCAGATTGCATTACCCCTATCATGCGAGAAGAGTAATATGGCAATAATAATTGGTATCCGGAATCAAAAGAAACTTGAGCATTTAAAGAATATTGATTGATTGCCTCATTTGGTTTTCCAAAATATAATCGTCGCTGTGGAATTATTCGTTTTCCGTTAATTTGCCACTCTGAATCATTGAGAAACCAACGTACTTGATTTGTATCACCAAAATATGCAGAATTGTTACACTTTGCAATCCATTGTTGCTTATTGAGCTGTATCAAAGGAAATATTCCGTGATTTTGTTTTATAATGACACGTTGTGGTGGTGTATTGCCTTTGGTGTTAAAATCCTTTGAAAACGAATACATATCTGCGTACTCATCTTTGCAACTTTGCAAATTGTTACAAAGTTCAAATACTTTTTGGACAGTGGAGATATTTTCGTTTCTGAACCACATTGTTTGATTTGGGACCTTGGCCATTTCTTCATAAAATTTTCGCGAATTGTTGTGGTGGGAATAAAAATGAAAGAAAGCCTTTTCTTTCCAAAATTGTATACTTTTCTCGTCCAGCCTTGTCATCAATTGACTGATAGACTTAATCTTATAATCAGCCAAATCATTTATTGTTTCAATTTTCTGGAAAATTGGTTCGTTCGTTAAATCAACAATCACAATTCCTTTGTAGCCATTAGTTAGTATAATCCCCATCAGCAAAAATGTACCGGTAATTATTCGAAGCCAGATGTTTTGATCCAACTTTTTGGGCAGAGAATAACTAATTTCCAGCAAGTAGGCGTAATATATTAAAATAAAAGGAACATGTAATTTTGAAAACTGTTTTTGGAGAAAAATCAATATGTGCGACGTTACTGGTACAATTATAAAAGTGGCAATTATTCCAAACCATAAAGAATATTCGTAGGGTTTAATATAATCTTGAAACGATGTCTGTTCCTCACTCAAGGAAGTGCAACTCACAAAATTAATAGAAATAAGTTTTACGGGAATAATCGATAAATAATTACTGTAAAAAATTGCATCATGACCGAATGTAATTGTGGCAGGCTCAATTAAAGCATCCTTCTCTCTCTGACTATTTATAAGGGTGTACGAAGTTCCGTCATTACATAATTTAATTACTGACATATTTATCACATTTTGAAAAACTGCAGATATGACAATCAAAGATGCGGGCAGATTTAAATTACTATCTGAAACAACATTTTTAAACGACAAATCGTTTATGTGCGTCAACTCGGAACAAGTTCTACCGGGTTGGGTAAAAACATCAGTTTTTATGCTACTTCTTTGCTTCGTGATTTGTTTAAACTTCGTCAGTGCCATATTCACAAAATGTTGTTTCTGTTTTGAAATATTATTCATTTCAATATTATGATTTGTACTGAAGACGGCAGTGGAATCGTAATAATTACTTTTACGTACAAGGAAACGAATGGAGTGGAAATTATTTTTTCTGTAATGAGTGAAGTGATTAAATTGAGAGACTGTAAAAAAGTTCAGTGATATATTATTATTGAAGAAATGGTTGTTAATGCCATGCAAAAATAACCGTATTTCCTCGTCTTGGTCTCTATCATTTTTTAAAACAATGTGAACGTTTGTGTATTATGCATGATTGTAGTAACAGTGTCGTATTGGAATAGAGTCAGTGCCACATTGTTTATTAAAACTACTTGGGAAAAAGAAATCGTTATTCGGCAGTGTCAAACTGTTCACGATGTAATCTGTGATAAATAATTCAACTCTACGATGAGCATTTATGTTTACTAAAACATAAGACAAACAATTAAACCGAGAATACAACCTGGGGGATGAAAGATGACTTTTCAAAATGTGTTCGCGAGAAAAACAAGGGGATATTTTTAAGTCGCCGAGTATTACAATGTTTTTTGTTGTGAACATTGCTTGTGCATATTTTAAGTCGTTCAGTTTTTGTTCGGAACAATTATATGCCCGCGAAATATATTTTTCAAGATTATCAAAGCGTGTGTATGTGTAAGGAGTTATTAAATGTTGTAGTAAATCGACCTTTGATGGAGGTTCGTCGCGGATATTTTTCGAAATGTTTTTGTAAAATATAAAATTTGTGTGACAACCTTTTTCCAGGTCGGCCAAATTTGCCAAAATCCCATCCTCCAGGCAACAAGATAACAACAATTTCCAAGAAAAAACAAATATTGAACTGAATTTTATGACCGTGAGTATATTCATATCAAATTTTGAAACTGTATAATTATAATTAGGTACGAAATTTTTAATTCTCAGCTCGCAGACCACTATAGAAGAAGTATTAGTTCGCAGGAAAGCTTAATTTTTTCTTGACTAGATTTCGCATATTAAATGGGTAAAATTATACGAAACGAAGGTGAAAGCAACCACATTTATAGTAAAGCTACCTATTCATGTTGATTGATAGCTATGCATAGTAGTAATTAAATTAACAGTCTTTACCATATTAGGGGAAATAAATTTAAACGAAAACTGAAAGTATCGCCTAATAAACAAACACAAAATTGTTACTAGTATTTAAGCATATTATAATCCACAAAGTTGAATTTTTATTTACCTAATGAAAGGAGGAACACTTGACTAATGGGAGTGTATTGAAAAAATAACATCGAAATTGTTTAAATAATTGAAGCATCAATTACCTGCGCAACACAATCAGTATGTAAATAGTTGCTAATAGAACCAGTACCACCGTGAGAGCTGAATCAATAAAACCTTCATCCATAGAAAAATAATTCAGCCGTTTAGTTCTATTCAATAAAAAAAATGCAATATTAAAAAATGGAAAATGGTCAGGATCAAGGTTTTATTGATTTAGCTTTCTTAGGCAATGGTGTAACCATGGTATTAAGATTGTAAGGTGTGGATAACTCAGCCGTTGAAAAGTTAATTTTTTTCAAGTAAACCAAAATTGGGAGAAAAATTCAAATTGAATATCAATAAGGATCATTAGCGAATGTGGAACATTAGTACGCAAAGCTCAAAGATTGGGTAGCAGTTAAATTTAGGCAAGAGCTTGTTTAAATTAAATAAATCTGCCAATCCCCGGTGCAAATAAACGCTTTGTTTCATATTTAGTATTTAAAACATAGAAACTTAATAGTAACATGTCCAGAAATATAAATATTTCATTTACTTAATGTATTTCAATTGTTGCAGTATACTTAATGTTTTGCAATTGTTGGAGTATAAATATTTCATTTACTTAATGTTTTACAATTGTTGGAATATAAATATTTTGTTTACTTAATGTTTTTCAATTGTTGGAGTTAAGCAAGTCTGAGTAATAGATCTGCGTGATTATCTTTCTTTATTAACACCCGATGTTGACTGGTTCATTCGCATTTAAATGTGATAGCCAGTAGCCACATAAATGGCGGCTAAAAAAGTTAATAAATAGTATTATTTGTTTTATTAGGGGTAGCTCAGATGTTGAGAGTTGAAAATGACGGTTTCGGAGTCTATAATCAAAGGAATAAATGTTAATGAATGTGGTATGTGGCGTTGTCGACAATTTAATTTTTAGGCTTGTGACATGAAAAACACAAAGACAGTTTTGTGATATTATTTGTGAATGAATACATAATATACATGTATACATTTATTACCAGGTACTAGTACACAGAAATGTTTTTAGAAATAATATATATTTAGTTATAGTATAACAAAAGCAACACACATAATACGATTTAAATGTACTTACATATTGTGGATGCCGGCTTGAGGGCTTCTTGCCAACGTATGAGTCATGTAATGGCATGGTGTATAAAAATCTGGGTACTAATTCATTTGAGTCCACTTGCAGAGATAAAACAATAAATATTTATTTCTGTGAATTGTTCATTCATTCGTTATCGGATTATGTATACATGTATATTTCTGCCAAGGCTTAAAGTCGTAATAGTCTGTGTAGAGTCTGCAGCTGCACAGAACTAACCTTTTACCTTTTTTTCAATCCAGGTGCACGTAGATTAAACCAACAAGTTACACTACCAAAGACTTTCCGTCTATTGATAAAACAAAATTTCTACAAAATGTCTAATCGTCGTCGAATAATATATTTCTGAAATGGCTTAAAATCCTGTATGTGTAATTGTGTAAGGGTCTGCATAGAAATATACATTTGTCTATTATTTCAATAAATTTCAATCCATGTGAAATGTGAACGTAGCTCAAACCAACAAGTGGCCCGTTATAAAACCAAAGACTTAATATTTCCATGCTTCAGTTGACGTCTAACACTTTACATCGCATCAAGTATTTGGTCGGTTTCTTCAATTCTAAAGTTTGATTTATATATTAACTACTCCTTTGCACGGCAGTAAATTTTGTCAGTGTCTTGCACAAAATAAAAATATTCTAAGTGCGATCTGTGATCATTTTTTATTGTTGGTTAATTTCTTTATTTCAATTTGACGCTTTGTAAAAGAAGAACGCAAATAAATTAAATCGTAACACTCACTGAGACTGGCGGTTTTTGTGTAATAGTAATACTACACTGGGATCAAGTCTACATTTTTGTCAACCACTGATGTGAGTGAGTTACCAGTTATCAGCTATTTTCTATAAAAGGTGAGTCTAGTGTCTAGTTTGATATTTTGTTTCCCACCCAATAGAGGTGTAACTAAAAAATAAAAATAAATATTTTAGTTGCAATTTTTATTTACATATTTCAATAAAAAAAATTGGCAATCCAATTGAAATAGTTATTGAGAGTGAAGTATAAATCAAGATTAAAAATTATTAACTTCAAGCACGCACATTTATACGATGGAGTTGAGCTTCTTAAAAAATATTACAAATAAAAAGCAAAATTTAAGCAGTTTATAACAATACATTTTAACATTTTAACCCGAAAACAGACAACTCAACAGAATCATATAGAAAACGCCTACTGCAGCAAAAATATTTTAGAAAATATACATAGATAAGAAGTTAACTAACAGAAAACTATAAAATTTCTAACCCAGATAAATGAAAATATTTAAGCCAAGCCAAAGTTTTTCTTGCAGTAGATCACATTTCTTTAATTATTTTTAAATTATTGCAACGCTTAGACATGTCATAATTTTTGGTGTCTCGTGGCCCTTACAGCCGCGGGACTCTATACGACTGGTTAAACTAATTATCCCTAAGACTGGCTTTTAGGGAAGGTTTATGGCGTAAGCAATTTCCGTTGAGACTTGTAAACAAGATCGTAAACTTTCTAAGACTGCTATATTATATTTCTCACAAAGAGTACACAGCAGCTGCTTACATTAGTGACATTATTATGCAATATCTCTTTATAAACGTAGCGGACAATAATTCGTTACGCATTGCAAAAATACCAACTTCGAGGTCGTAAGTTCAACGCAACACGAACAACGTAGCACTTTTGTTACGTTAGCAATAAAATCTGTCATAGTCTCATTATT
>JABASD010002447.1:0-26694 GCA_019776165.1 Pogonognathellus flavescens
GTGAAGACTGGCAATGCCGGCATTAGGCCAGTGGTGCTACTGGCAAATCCGGCAGAACCTCGGCAGGATTGTTACTTGGGTATTGCCGTTTTAGGTATTTATAAATGTATATACATTTTGAAACTGATTGTGAGTCAAGTCGCTCACTCTGCCAACTGCATAAAGTACACTGTATGCGCAATACATACACAATACACATTTCCCCCTCTTTTCTTTACTATCGTTAGGCACGACGGTAGCGTATTTTTTAAAGAGAATGTTGTCCTAAGGAACAATGTTGTAGTACAGAAAAGAACACTTTGCTCGTTTACTCTGAACTGGAAGAAAATTTTGCAAACTTTCTGAGAAGCTATTCATATATTTGAGTTGAATGTGTAGACAGTCTACTTATTTTCTATTATGACTTCTTACTTGACGTAAGTAGCTGTGTGCAAGTGTACGTATATAATTTTTGTATGCAAATTGTATTATGTATGAGTCTATATTCTATATATAGGCAAACTAAGTATGTATGCGTGTTTGAATTTCTGAGTCAAGTGTATTACTCCCATAGTTTATGCAGTACCTATCTACATGTACGATTGTACATGCGAAGCGAAGGCCAATAAATTTCCGAATCAGATTCACCAGCTAGCACAGAAC
This sequence comes from Pogonognathellus flavescens, assembly GCA_019776165.1. Lineage (NCBI taxonomy): Eukaryota > Metazoa > Arthropoda > Collembola > Entomobryomorpha > Tomoceridae > Pogonognathellus > Pogonognathellus flavescens. Next base: position 643 of record JABASD010002447.1, read on the forward strand.
AAGAGTGAATGTTCAAGAGAGAGAGAGAGAGGAAAGTAATGCAATGAAAGTTAATAGAGATAAGCTTAAGGCAAAAAGCTTTTGAGACCTAGTGAATTGCTCCAGTTCAAACTTTCATTCGGCTTTTTGCTACTATTTTGTTAGTTGTGTGCATATAATTGGCCATGTCGTCTTGTGTAGAAGAAAAAGAGCAGTGTGCTTCTTATACTTAGGTATATATTTGTAAGAACTGAATTACATACACATATTTATATAATATATTAAATAAGTACCTAGTCTTGACTTGAGAATTGTGGTTGTGTGGTGTATGTCCCTTATAAATACTTAAGTCCACTATAAGTACAATATGAAAGTATCCACACAGTGGTTATCTAGCATTTGAAACGAAGCATTATTTGAGACGAGATTCTTTCGAGATTTGATGTCATGTCTTGTTCCTATCTGTAGATTACATGTTACATTATTGCCATTTCATTTCAGTTTAGGGCAGTACTGATAAGACTTGGTTACTTTACTACGTAGCAGTAAGTAGAGGCAGTAGTGAAACACGTTATTGCAAACTAACTATTTCTGAAGACATTCCAATGGCTACAGTATGATACACGAGGATAGCCTCAGCACTAAAAGAGTAGAAAAGTTAACTCTCTCAGACATGTACACAGTCATAATAATATGTCCTCCAGTTGAAAATTGCAAAACCAACTGATACGAGAGTTGCCTTCTGCATTATTATCTGTATATGGCAAAATCATACTATTTATGTCCTTTCCTAAAGAATATCAACCTCGTCGCTTTTAGATGTGTACCAATGTCCCAATACACTATTTGCACACAGGAACAGCAAACTTAATCTTAAAGAAGAGAAAGTAATGACTATAGTATACATATACGTGGAAAATGGACTTCCCTTATAATATATTTCGCTTACCATTTACACATAATAATATATTTGCATTTACGTGCTTCATGTACTATACTATTTGTTTCCAATTCCTTTTCTTCTATATAATGAAGTCCTGTAGTAACATAGCAGGTATCTGTAAAATGATGTACTGTATTTAATGTTGTGTAACTCAATGTTGAATTTACTGCATTCGTTATTGTTAGGTTTTATTAAGTCATTTTCTACAACATATATTAGATCATGGCGTGTTATGTAAGTACTATATCTTGTAAGCACTATATCTTGTATAGGTAATCCTATTGTTCCTTATTGTGTTGTAAGTTGAGTTTTCATTCTCGTGGGACTCATAGATTATTTATACATAGATAGGCTAATTAGGTATGGTGATACGAATCTCATTGCAACATATATCCTTCTTCGCTCTCTGTCTGGTTTCTCTCGACGAGTTTTGTTATATATGAGCAGAAATATTTAATTCATATCCCATAAAGTATTAAACCTACCTTATAAGCAAAATTGACATTTACGAATTGAGAATTTCGTGTTCTCTGACTTTGCTTTATGTTTGTAGTACTCTGTATTGCAGCAACAATGCATAACAACTTTACTGCACAGTTTGCCTACATTATCTTGAGTTTACAGATAGGTACAAATTTTGTCACGTTGTGCAACGAAAAGTTAGCGATGCGTCAAGGAAGTTTGCATTAGTGCATTGTACAAACAAATTATATAAATGCTGCCATTGCACAACCGTTTTGTTTTGTTAGCGTGGTGTTGTTCTATTGTCATTGCTTAAGGTGTTCAAGATACTGTCAAATTATTACAATAATATTATTACATGCAATAGGGATCCATATAATAAATATACCTCTACCTAAGTATTATCCTTTTACTGTAAATGAATAAATAATAATAAATGAAGATTCCTTCATGTCAACTGATCCATTATGCATGGTGGAATTGTGGAGCAGGAGAATAAAAATCAAGCAAACCAAAGCAATGGATGCAATTTTAAGATTATTTTATGAAACGTGATACACTACTCTGGCCTTTAGATTTTCATGTACTTAAGTGCATGGTCGTTCGTGGTATACTCGTATCGTGGTGAGTTATATTATTTTTGTATGTTTCTTTAGTCTCGATTGGTTTGGTTTGTGTGCTTGTATGTGTTTGGGTTTGTTGTTGTGTTGTTAGAACGTGTAGTTGATTGGATGAGTGGAAAGTTGGTGGTGAACCATCTAGATTTCATGCCTTCACTAAAATCTCTTCATCAATTCATTCGCTCGTAAATGTGTGTGTCGTAAACTCTGCTTGTGGTTGGTAAAACTTTTTGCGAAATGACTCAATAGTACATGCACATGTGTATATAGGAATTATATACCTATACAAATATAGCTATACAGATTGTGAATACCTACATATGTATAATTTTAAGTTAAACCTTTGTTACACTACATCCAGATTACTACTACTACTCTTGTACGGATAAAGTACACACGTTGTCTTTACTCCTTACTAATCCAAAAGTTTCACTAGCTTTTTACATGCATATAGTACAGTGGTGTTCTATATGCATATAAGGTTACTAATATAACACATCTATATAGTATTTTAGGGATAGGTACCTACTAGGTACCAATACTTACAGACTTCAACTTAAAACTGGATATACGAAAGTATTGGTATTATATAACCTATACAAGGGGAGATAATATATAAGTTTTCCATGCGACCCATTCGGTTGCATGTAAATAAACAAGTGCGTATATGAGGCGGCATTCTTCTTCTTAGTAGTAGTTGGGTATATTACATGTAGCCAGTTGTTTACTGCAGAGTTCATCTTGTGTGTATGTGTGTAGCACAATAACAAAACGTAAAACTATCAAGCGTAACACTCAGGACGATGCAAGCAAATTGATTTTCTATTAATGCAAACATGGAGTAAGGAGAAAACAGTGCAGGCTGCTTGGCAAAAGCCAAATTGAGTTGCAGCTAAAATTTATGGTGGACATTACTTTATGTGTGGCATTTACTACGGGGGAACATAAGGTAGATATACTGGTGCAATTACCAGCAAGGAAAAAATGGTGTGCCAAATAGTACTACAATATATTTACTGTATATACTGTCAGGTGCAAAGCATACAGAGATGAAATGCAGAAAATTCCGTAATTTGTAAATAAATGTAGTTATTATAAAAGGTTATCCTATTGTGGTAGATTGTGCCACAGGTTTGTTGTGCAATGTACCAACTTCCGTATTGGATATTTGCACGCAAGAAAATGAAATAGGATTTTATCTTCATCCTTTATATTCTTTATCTATATCCGTCTCAGGACTTTGTATATTTTTTGCAAGTAGGATTAGTACATGTAAGACTTTTTGCTTCTGCTCTAAGTTCTCGGGAGGAATTCCTGTGTCAAATACCTATATTTATACGTTCTTGGATTTTTATACAGATATACTCGGCTTTATCACTAATTCCCTTGCATTTAAGTTTCTTTAAGGCTGTGTGGATAGGTACACTGGCATGTTTTCAGAATTAAGCTGCGTAACACTATTATTAATGTCCTTCAGCATTTATTAATTCATTCAGAACACGGCAAATCAGAAAGATCGTAATTAATTATGCATGTCTAACGAAAACTATGAGTGTGTGACCACGGTCAGAATTAAAAACAACGTTACACTTTGCCATTCTTTCTTATAACTAGCAACTCAGCAAGAATAAAAAATTTCCCGGTATAAACGGAGCTCGCAGTGTTACACGCCAAATTCGCATGCAGAAAAATACAAAATAAGAATACCTACTTGAAAAAACAGCCTAGATCGAAACAGCTAGTAGTTTTGTGAACAGGAGAGATTCCAGATTTGCATATTCAGAATATACACAACAGTAAAGTTATTGTTGAGATTGAGTAGTCAGAGAGAAGGAAATTCCAGTTGAAGTAATCCTGCAATATTATAAGTAACGAGCAGTAGACAATCGCATAACGGGCTGGTAGTAGATTTTAGCATAGCTTTTATAGTTTTGGTTGGTTGGCTGCAGCTGGGGCTGATGGTAGACTGGAAGTAGGTACTGTCACTTTGCATGTGCATAACTGTGTACTTATGTATGACACTTGGCGTAGAAAAACATGAGAAATCTCATATGATACTAATATTTAGCTAAGGCGGAGGTTTATTTATTTTCTTAGGAGGAATATGCAGGCAAACTAGATTTCAAGAGATGCAAATGGCACTCATGCGTCAGGTAACTTGCCGCTTCAAACTGTCGTAAATGTCAAGACGAGAAGCAAAAAATCAGAAAAATCGCTATGCAAATTTTTCTTTTCTTTCCGTACCTCTCGCCCATCCCAAAGATTCTCCTGTCACGGACTAGAAACTTATGTGCTCCTTTTCTTTCCCTTCATTCCCGATGTTTCTTTTTTCCTGAAATGCCATTGCTACACAACTTGAGCTGATTTTATTGGTTGACTAAACGCAACTATCACATAATGCTGCAATGTAAATCTGCGTATACGTTCCAGCCACCTACGTACACACAAAGGTGCATAATGTTCTATAAGTACAAAATAGTTTTACATAACACAATATATTTATACACTTAGGTATATTATTTATGAGTAGTATAAGTAGCTAGGTACAGACACAAAATTGGGATTTTCAATGTGGATGTCATATGCATGATGCGTTGTGTTTTCCTTGCCTTCCTTCCATGACCGACGGAATATCATTTTCTACGCAAGAAACCTTTACTTTAAAAATTTGATGGTGCGCACAAAATCATACAAAATATATAGTGTGTGCCTGTATAAGTATTTAGTTGATGGAAATGGCAAACCAAGCCAAAACTGGCTTTTGAATAAAACACGGTATGTAAGATTTGTATAGGATTCATGCGTAAGTAACATCCAGGACTCTACTTTACGACTGTCTGTACACATTCAAAACATTGCGTGATCTTTATAAAGTACATATTTGTTCGAAGTAGGTATATTATGCTTAAATAAGGGCATCTTGTAATTGTTGCAGTAGTTTTCAATTATGTTATAGACATAAATGTGCTTATACTTTCAATAGTACCTACCTTTAATACAAATATTTGGAGTTAGAGATGGTAAATAACGAAAGTCGAAAATGAACCTGTATGTTGAATTCAAATAATAATTATACAATCTATTTTTGTTTTTGTGCCCATCGTACTATAACTACACAAAATGTTCCTGACAGTATTGTTTATAAATACATGCTTTTGTCTGCAAAAAGTTGGTATCTCAAAGGAAATATTAAATAGGTATAATAGTTACAATTTTTTGTCTTAAAATTCCTTGTGTGCAACCTAAGGATACTTTTTACTTGTGTAAATGGAAAAAGAAATAAAAGCTTTTTTGGGTGAAATATAGTTTTTAGCTATTGGGTGATATTACTGCGAACCTTCCCTGCTACATTATGTATCCCGGAAAGTGTTTTGGGTAATGTAACGTTTGTGCAGCATTTCATGTTAAAAAAAGCTGAAAGCTGTATGTACGTTGGTAAAATGTGGTAGTGACATTACCAACTAGCACTTCCCAGCTCCAAGAATCCACAGTCAACTTCAAAGAAGTTTTACGAGGCCCAAGAGTGTCATGTAATCTCTCATTATCGGCAATGGACGCTCTTGTCTCAACTCAACCCACTCTTCTTTCCACACATGTGTAGGCATGCACAAAACCCTTCTTCTTTTTGCTCAATGATGTCTACTGAATTAAAAAACTGCTCAGTGTACGCATTCATATAGATATAAAAATATCCTACGGCAATAGTTATACTTAAATGATTTGGCTGTAATAATCTCATAGTTATTTTACTTAATATATATCTTGTACTATATACATGCATCTTTACTCACTACGAACATACAGTGTTTATGACTAAACATTCAGGTTGGCAAATATCAGAGTTAAGTGTCTATTCATGCTTCTATAGTATTTGATCATACATTAGGAAGTGAACTATGAAGTCATAATTCAAATATTGTCTTTAATTTACAGTAAATGTTTCATTTATTTCACTAGGCTATGCATTTCTTAGTTGTGTTGTTATACAACTATTATGGGCACAGAAGTGATTTGCTCGCAATTCAATTTCTTACAGGAAACAAATAAAACTGTCTGGATAATATGGAGATAAAGTAGTTAGAATTTTTCTAAACATTTTGAGTTTTCATTTTACATCCGTAGCTAATACAGCGTCGATCGCATTCTACTTTGTAGTAAAAATTAATTATTATTCTTATAAAAATACAGATCACGTTTTTAACTGCTTTTAAGATGCTAAAACTGAAGGTGAGGTTATGTTATAACATATTAACTTCATTGTATATGAACTACACTCTTGAACCTTTTCATTGTAATTTTTATTTGAGTTATGGAATGGAAGTAAGGTGCATTGTGTAATGTAGGTTTAGCTTACAATGATAATAGGTAAGTATTCGTTGGCAATACAACAAACATGACTGTTTGGCAATATTACATTAGCATATTATATAAGTATCGTGATGAGTGTGCTTAAAGGATCTTCCAATAACCACAACTGCATAACCCTTGAGGATGTGAATTTATGTTCATTTTATATTACCTAAGTACTTTGTTTTCTCAATTCTTGTTACATTATTTTACCGTGTCTTATTGGCAATCAATTGTATATTGACGGTGTTTCTTTAAATAAGAAAAATTCTCTCTCTACTATCTCAGTTGCTTCTACAGTTAGTCCAACGTTTCTGAAAAATCCTTTTGCCAACTACTTAGAATAGCAATTTAATGAAGTTGTCCATGTTTACGTTCATGAGGCATGTTATAATGTTTACATCAGTTCTTTTGAATACAAAAATTTCTCTCTGGTTGTTTAGAGAAACGTAATCCTGGCTCCCGTCCTAATTTCATATGTTGTCTTTGGTTATTGTCCTCTTGTTGACAATTTCCAGACAGAAAAATTTAATTTTGCAAAAATGAAATCCTCTCTCAAAGTTTGGTCCGGAGAAAACGAAACTATAAGCTACTACTATTCCTGTCCAGCAGACAGGCATGATGGAAAGGTAGACTGACTTAAAAAAACAATTTCAATTTTTCTGTCGAGTGTACTCGGAAATTTCTATTCCCAAAATTAATGAATAAAAGAATTAATACGCAGGAATATATTTCGCTAATTACATACACGTTAAATACAATCAGCATGGCTCACACACACAACGTTAGTAGCTAATTATGAAGCAGTAAATGTATTAGAAAGAAAACATTAGGTACACACATTAACAACAATTCATCTGTGCTTTTTATTATGGCGCTGTCAAATCCAATAAATCATAAATCTTTAGTAGCAAAAATGAAAAAGTTTATTTAAAACCTGAGCGTCAGAAATCAACCATATTGTGATTGTGCTATTTATTTTTTACGAAAGAATATTATTTTCTTTAGTAGAGTAAGTAGTTTTAGTGAATAGACCTTGGAAATGAAAATATGAAAGTTTGAACCAAAAAATGAGAGTTTAGGTCAGTGCGATAGTATTCTTGTAAAGGTGGCCCTAATACTACCATTGTGATGGTGTTACTAATACTCTTTGTCGTAGCCAATCAGTATTTGAGAAATTGAAAAAGGGATTTTGTAGTGAGGATGCAAAGGAAAGTTAAGTTCCTATATAATGTTCGGGAAGAGAATCTATTGAGTGAAGAGATGATTCCAATAAAAGTAAGGAGTGGTTAGGTAGGTCATGTCAATTCAGAGGAAGAAGTGATTGTGTCCGGTTAGTCGTGCTGAAGAAATTCTATTGTGCTGACTAAGCTGTATTATTGGTAAATGGGAACACCACATCGTTAAGTCTTTTCAGTTGACCTTGGTACTCGTCGACTCAGCTACACATATAGACTTTTTAGGGTGGTGATCGATAAATCTACACAGAAAAGTTCGTAAATTTTCCGTAGTTACAAATGGATCGGGTTACACTTTATGATAATTATGTTGTAGTTAGAGTCGGGTGACAATTGCAGCAGCATGCGTTCTATGTTTGTGCTTTTTTCCTATCCAAGCTGGAAAAGATTATAAAAACTGAAACTGGAGAAAATCTTTTGTTCTCTATTCTCTACTAATTCACCCGGTTGTGTATGTCCTTGAGATAGTATCATTCTAAAAAATTACTATCTTTAATTTAGTCACTTTAAGTTTTGCCTTTGTCTGTATACATTACATACATCTCACTAGTCAAAACAAATGAATGCCGATGTATTACAATGAAAATGTTGATGTATTCTTTCTCTTTCCCTCAAATATTTACCTAAATAATGTGTACATCTAAAGATAGTGTAAATTCTAGATTTAGTGTAGAAACAAGACTAATGATTCATTCTGAATTTGAATAATAATATATGTATGAAATAATCTGAATACAACTGTATTTGTATTGAAGGGAAATTCAAGTTTCATTTTCGATATATAGTACTGATTATCTCTCCAGAGAAATTCTTGTTTAAGGAAAACGTACAGACGGATGCCGCTACCTTCTACTGCACCGAAATGAATGTATATAAGCGGAAGTCTATTTAAGTCAATTATTAGGTAGATAGAGCTGAGATGATGAATTTGTAAGAAGCTCAGAGACTTACACAATATCATCTCAAGGCATTCACAGAAAGTCTGTTGGTTTTGCATTACTTTATCTTCATTTTGCTCAAAGACTACGTACTAACAAAATGAAACGAAAGATTTAATCCTTACATAACTTCGTGGGCTGTTCATTTATTCTCATAAATAGGTTTCTCAGTTTTCTACATGCTAACAAGAGCGAGTGAGAAATCCACTATAGGATCGAGATGTACATAATATTTTCAAGATGCTGAAGTATTTATTTGTTTGCCCTTCACTTGAGTTATGCATAGTAGCTTACTTATATTCGAAAAGAAATCTATGTAAGGTATTCCTAAGAAACTGAGAATATTAATGAAGTTGGTTCATTAAGTTTCGTAAGAAACCTGTTTGCGAATGGATTGTGTGTCTGTCTGACTGTCTGCACGATTATTTAAAAATGTTTGATATGGCAATGACTAATAACCTGATGCGTACTTTATGTGTCCGTTGGAAGGTTTGATATGAAGATTGGGTCAACTCTTTCATGATCTCTTGAATGTGTCTTTATGTTTAAGTACGTATATGCTTGTGTATGTAAATATAGGACAATAATATGTAATATTATTACTGCCTGTGGACGACTGGTAATGCTGTTTTTAATTCCAATTTTTCTTATGAAATTTTTTACCCCTTTTTACCCTTTATACCATATTACCTATTTACCAAAGGGTTGTTTAATTATTTGCACATTTGTTTACATGAGAAAATAATTTGTATATGTACAACTTACACATAATATATGCAAGTACGTCAGGCAATTATTTCCTCATAACCAAACTTTGTAAATTGAAGTTCTAAAGGTACGATGAAACAAAACATTTTCTAACTACAAAGATGGATATATAAATTGGACTATCGTTTCTTGCAAAAGGATTTTGCTGAAATAATTTCTATAGTTGGTAGTAGGTAGGCGTAAGAGAAGCCGAAACCTTAAGAAAGTTGTTTACTTGCTGTAAGCAAATATTGAGTGAATCTTGATATGCCTCTGCAGGATTCCCATCTATGCCTATGTCCTTCTACCAATCACTCTCTGGTTGAAGTATAAATTATTTTCTAATGTACTGATAGTTTTCCAAGTGACAATTTAATTAAAACCTATGTCGTTTTCTACAAGATTCCTTCCTACAACTCTTAGCAATGTGGAATATTGCTTTGTAGTCGCACACACCTGTGCTAATTAAACTTTCTTGGCACTTATTTAAGTGAATGTCCCCACGGAATGAATTTATGTACTTAGGTACATATTAGAGTAATTAATTTCTGAAAATGTCCAACAGTGAACCAAATCTACTTCTAGTTACTTAGTTGAATTATTGCAATTAGTATTTACTACCACCTTAGCAAATATTATTTCCTCTATTTTCCAGTTTCTACCAGAGCACCAACCTAAAACAGTAGTAATTCTTTGTAGGTAGGTATTTATTAAAACACTCTCACATTCACATACCTCCTTATACAAAAACAATAACTCAGGTTTACAAATGACAGAAGGTGAGCCGAAGAAACGGAAATAGTTAGTTTGTAGCAGCGAAGGAACTTTCTCTTTAGGAAGCTGAAAGCAAATAGCGAAGAGTTACTGTGTGAGCTTGAGAACAGCAAAACATGCATGAGAATTAATTTCTCGTTACACAAGATATAAAACTCCTCCACTCCTACACCACCACCACCTTCGTATTTCTTTTACCGATGTGAGTGTGTAGTAGTATTTTACTATACTAAACTACTACAGCTGTAGTACAACTGCTGCTACAACTGGTACTGTTCATTCGTTCGCATAAAATATTACACATGCAACAGAGAACGCATAAAATGAGAAAGGAAAAGTCTGCTACGCATTTGGGTTGGTGTAGAAAGCATTCAATGAAATATGTCTGCAATAAACTTGGCTTCATCAGCCACCGACCGACCACCGCCGCTCCTGCTGCATTCAAACAGTCAAGTCAAGTGTGTACTGCAAGTGTACACTTACATTTACACATTCAACGCTCTATGTAGTTCTGATTACGCTATAAATGTGTATCTCTTCAAGTATAAAGCAATATAATATAAAATACAAATACACACAATATAACACAAGTTAGAAGTTGTATATATGCCAGTAATGTATGTACGTGTAGCTGGTTACTAATGCAGTACTGGAAACTGTGCATATAAATATTCTCTGTATTTTAAGTAACGGCAGAGTGTAGCAGCAGTAATATTTACTCATTTATTCTAACAAAACGTCTCTCTGGCTGGTTTTACATTAAATGAAGAGTTCCTTTCACGTATTTACATAGAGTAGACTCAAAACACTCGTGTACAGTTAAAATATAAGATACTGTAGTGTCATGGCGTAGGATACTGCCCCTTTAAGCTTACCATTCTTTATTATTCACTGAGTTTGAAGTGACATATCACATTTGCTATTGAAACTGCTTCTGCTAAACAGAAACCTCTTTCCCATTAAACATCCGTGCGTTTCTTATAAAGTAATAACAACCTTTCTTTTACGCTAAAACGAGGCCACTTTAACTTCCGTAACTAAACCCAAGTAGAGTTATATTAAAGAAAAATACCCACCGCGGCTTTTTCTTAAAGAAATTACTACATGGAATAATTTTAGTATTATTAGTAGTTAGTCTGTACAAGGTAAAGAAAGTTGTTTATATTAAAAAAGAAAGAGGAATGCCAGAGAGTTGCGAAGTTGGGAAATAAAAAATGTATAAAGGAACTTGGCTTTGATTTGCTAACGAATTCATTAGTATCAAAAGGAAAGTTTCTGTAGCTGAGATGCAATTACTACCCATCGTTTACGTCTTCTGCGGCTCAAGCTGTCTTCTTTTTTTCTCCTTAAGACATGCACTCGTAAGCACATGGATATACAGATACCCCGCCTAACTAGATATATAAAGTGCCTACTACTGTAGAAACGATGCCAGTTTATATTGCGGTGGTGTTAATGTGAGTGTCGCACACTCACACTGTGCTTTCTGTATTATACATAATAGTAGAATTGTGAATGAGTGACTAATCCTAAGTGTGGAAGCAATATTTAATGCGAGACGCCGCAGCAGCCGAGGCGAAGCCCTAAAAGATGTTGGATTCATAATGCACGTGTGACCTAGGGAATGCGACACAGTTGGCACCTTGTTTAGTGGATAATGCAAAGTAGTTTGGAAGTCATAAGAATCCAATTTCTTGAAGATGTCTTTGGCTTAACTGCTCACATTATTCTTTGTCGACGGGAGGGACCGAGACTACTCTTTACTTCTTCCGACTAGTTGTAATACTCACTAATGCCACTCTCACTATACTGCCACTGTCACTACTAATGACAGTCAACATAAGAGAAGTCTATATAGATACCTACTCCAAAATGTTTCCCTACGACTCATAGACACAACCCACATACTTCCATGAGATGCTTCATTGCATTGTTAAATCGTATGCACGAATAACAAACAGTATCATATGTGACTACAGTGAGAGGCACAAGAAAATACTAAATTGTACCCAATTTTTATACAGATAGATCATAAATAGTGATTGCCAATTTAAACTATACGTAGGTAAGAAAATCTTAGGTGCTTGATTACCTTTAATGCAATTAATTTCTCAAAATTAAATTAATATCAAGATTTTTTTGTTAATTACTTCGTTCATTTCAATTTAACCTATAATTCCTAAGCTGGGCCATATTAATGTTTACACGATTTAAATTCACTTGACACTCAGGATGGGTAAATTTGATTTCGCCAAATTAATGTCATCTATGTACCTGTAGCTGAAAATTATTAAATAAGAGAAAAACTGTAGTGTGATCTGGGACAGTTGTTTACTTCACTCTGTATGACTGTATGCTATCTGTATTACGCTTATTACGGGGACTGTGTGTTTCTGCGTATTGTGAAAGTGATTTTGTAGGTGATGTACATAGTACACGCTAGCAATGTAGTGCATCGTAAGTAAAGGAGATATTACAGCTACAGGCGAGAGTGTGCATGTATGTATTAACCCTATCACTTGGATGGTAAGTGAAATAATGCGAGTTCTTGTGTCTGAAATGTAATGTAGCGAAGAAAGAGAAGAAGTATGGTATTGGTATTTTCTTGATATAAGTTGTGCAAAGTGTATGCTTACTTATATTATTATAATGGAGAGCAATGCGCTATATGCGACGACAAGAGTTGACTTGACTTGACTTTGCCTACGAAGATAAATAGGAGACCACTACTCTCTTCTCCTACCCTTTTATTTTATTTTCGGATCTTTGATTTATATCCTTTTAGCTTCCCCTTGTGCAACTATGCTCCTACACTTTGCCTTTTCTTAACTCTCGACGGCCGTGGTATCCATTCCATGTCCCTCTCACTTTCTTTGCTCGTTGCCACCACCGCCGCCACACTTTCTTAGTATAAATACATATATCTGGTTTTGCCTTTCTTGGTCGTGCCGTGCCACTTCTTTCGGGCATCTACATCCACTTAGTTCTATCGTGCAGAAAGATCTCCTGGTTTCTCTGTTCTAGTAGTACTGAAGGAAAAGCCAAGTTAACAAGGGTAAAGTAAGTAATGTGTATGTATGTGGCTTATTGTTAGTTAACTCCGCTCTGACCACTCACTCTGTGTGTTTGCCCTGCTAAAGGAAGACTTCTAAGTACTATGGAACAAGAAAAGGCAAACCCGACCACAAGTAATTTCTGTAATATATTCTGGCTTCCAATGCAGTAAGAACAACACACATGACTTGAATAGTACTCTTGAAAAATACTACGAGTGGGAGAAGTGACCAGACTATATGTATAACATGCTACTACTACATGTGTACATGTGCAAGAAACCACAAAAGTTAGATTTGGACAGTAATATTCAATTCATCTCCACCCTATTCTCAGTAATGCCCCAATTCTTCATTCATTTTGACTTACAGATATATAATTGTATTCTGGTTTGATATAGTGGTTCGTGGAAATAGTTTGTATAGGTATTCTACTAGTATAATAGCTTAATAGCCCAGGCCGAAGATTACAATGCTGGCAACTACTCCATTTTCCATAATAACTTTTTCTAGTATGAAATAATATTCTAACAATAAAAACTATATAGGCATGCAGTCATAATATAAGTAATGCCGGCTATACCTATATTATTTTTTACGTTTCGGATGAATAGTTTCGCATCAGATTTAATCAGAGATTAATAAATTATTATTCGAAATAAGTAGATTAATAGGGAGTATGGTATGGGTTGTTGTATATTGCTTTTTAAATGTTACAATGGATTATAATTAGTTTGCGCAATTATAGGGAAATGTTTTCGTGAAGGCTAAAACTACTGTAAGAAAGACTGAACAATTAATTGAAACAAAAAATGTCTGCTGGGGGATTTTTTGTTTCTCCCAGCAATTTCACATGTTTAGAACAATTGAGAGTGACAGTGTACATAGTGGTGAACCTTAAAGTACATCTATAGGCAGCATATTGTCATTGTATCTAATATTATCTGGTGTGATGTATCTGTGTAGGTACTAAATTACTTGTTTGTGATGAGGTGGTTGTGTGCATTTATGCAGTCATTTATAATTCATGTGTCGCACCGCAGCAGCAGCGCATTCAGGCGAAGTCACTGGCCGTTTTATGCACGTATGTTGAGCGTGGCTGTTCGTGGAAACATTGAACTCGACCGTGTGAATACGAAATAACTTTCACGACCAGAGACAGACGAGAGAATCCCAATATCTCTTTCTGGAGAGTGACAATGAGACCTTTGGGAACGATAGAAAATTTTCTAAGGCATCCCTAAAAAATAACCTATAAGGATAAAGCCAATCGATAGCTTTCAGCAGCAGATTTCCTTAGAACTACCATTACTACTAGTACATACGACATACACATATTATACCACATGCCACATACCTAGTAATACACATACCTACTATAAATACAATAACGGTACTTATATTAGGTCGTCGTATATTCATGTCTGCTATAAGTAAAAGTGTATGTAGTATGCATTTAAGTATGTCGTATTCGTATGTGCGACTATAATAGGAGTTCACTCTTTCGTCGTCTCCGGGCCGATTTTTTCTCGTTCCATTGTTTGGTATGCACTATGCACATATTACGCACTTTGTTTCTTTCAGATTATCCAGAGCGTTAGCGTTATATGGCGTGACTGTTTTGGGTCTTTATGTAATACTACTGCCTCTAAGTATTTCCTATGTAGGACTAGTAGCTTTTATCATCCATCTCCGTATAGACATCGAAATGGAGTACTAAAGCCATCTTAGTGTAACAAAAAAGTCTAATGTAATGTAAGTGTTGTGGGCTTTGAGTCGCTCATGCGATTCAGTTGAGTGAAATGGTGTCCCACGTGCGTAAGTAAATAATGCGTTACTGTCCGTCATTATTAGGAGTGAGGCAAAGTGTCTACCGTCTGTGTCGTGTTGACATTTTTACGTGCTTTAAACCAAATGCTGGCTTACCTAAGTCAATTTTTTATGTTCCCATCAAGTACTAAAGCAATCACATTTATACCAGCAATAAACCATATATTGGGATTCAAACCATGTATTTCGTTACATATATTTCGTGGTAATAGTATGGCACGTACTTGTTTTCAGTAATTGCGGAGATTATCGGCGGACAAAATGAAAATCATGCAGTAAATTCTATTCGCTTGTACATAAAAGTTTTTACGATAATGATAAATCGAATGAAAAACAAACACGACAAAATATTTGTATACCTGATGTATGTATTTATTGGAGGAAAGAAAAAATTACACTGGTATCTTTAAAATCGTATAGCGAATCGGCAAGGTGTTATGGGGCGATAACATATCGGTATCAATTGTAGGTAAAATTTTCAGACTAGCGGCGACAGTGACCTTAACAATCGGGTATTGACAAATCCAAATCATTTATAAGTTCTTGTCATAAACCTTGACTTTTGATATTACTGTAAAACATTTTAGTTGTGAGTGTGTGAGTCAGTACGCTAGAAGAAATAACAAACGGGACACTGATTTCTAGTTTTGACCACACTATTTTAAATTATTCCAACATTTTTACATTAACCAGTCTTATCGGCTTATGAAGAACGGCATAAACTTCAAAAATTTACATGAGCAACTTAGTCTCACAATATTTTAATTCTTTTCCCCCTTTTTATGTTCGGATATTACTTCTCTACTTTGTTTACATTTACTGGAGGCGACCAATTTAGTAAACGTTTTTGTGAAGGTTTACAAACATTGAACTCATGAATTCAGTAACGATTTTCTTGCTTTAGCACTGAAGGAGCCAATCTCGCTTTGTTGTTGGAAAAGGTTATTTTTATCACACCATATTGTTGTTATTAACTCATTTTAGTATATTCCCCGTTTTGATGACTGGCATTCGTTTATTTCCCTGTGAGATTGCGAATGATAGTTAAAGCGATAAGCATCTAACACACCTTAATTGTTAGCTAACACTGTTTTGTTTCAGCAACCAATCACGCGTTGTTCCATTACTTTAATTTGTACTTCGCTTACTCATTTACCACGAAGGACATACTGGAAAACGGTGGAGAAGTTTTCTTTTTTACTTATAAAACACAGTTGCACGAATTTTGGAAAAATGACTGTGATTTCCTCGCTGGGAAAAATCATGCTCTTAATAACAGTTGACATTGCATTCAGCATGTAATCTAGGCGAATGCATTCAGAAAGGTAATTTTGATATGGCTGACCTTCTGGGAAAAAATATACATGAAAGACACGCAGGAAAAGCATAATAAAATGCAGACAGTTTAAATTCGCTCATGCAGCAAACAAAAAAGAATGTTTCATTCCAGTGTTATAAAAATATTACAAAGTAGTCTACATCAATATTTCCTTACATGATATGTATGAAATATTTTAGTGCATATTATATTGATCGTATAAAAATACTATGATCATGAATTCTCAGTATTAGATGAATTATGGAGGAATTTTCATATGAACCCCTTACATATTGAATTTTCACATAGAGGCAAGTTTATTTTGGGTTGCTTGCTTCCAATATTGTTGTATTGTATTCAGGAAGCGGAAGGAAAAAAGACTGATGATTCAACCCAGTCCCAAAAAATACTTATAGGACTTGCGTCGTGTTCTTACACCATAAGGAAAACATACTGTGTACATGGCGAAAGTATTACATACTTATAAACGTACAGACAAACTACAACAACATGGTATAATAATTTTTATACTTCTAACGAGTCTGCGTTTGTTGACTTTCACCCATTATATTGCTCCGCGGCTCTTTTTCTTATCCCGGATCCTTTCCTTGATGTTTTTCTTCACTAAAGTATATTAGTGTGTGAGTATATGTACGCTGCAACTATTTATATAGTCGAGAGAGAAATCTGGCTAGCTATGTCGTAAGAATCAATGTAGCATGGCACGGATGAATTTCCAGTTTTCTCCATGTCTTGTCTCGAATCGAATCTTAAGAGTCATGGTGCTAGCGACCTAATATTCCGCCGCCGCCGTCCCTGCTGCTGCTGCGGTGATGCTCAATTCGATTCAGAATTACGCTGGCTTTGTATTTAGGTTTCTTCTAGCAGTAGTACAGAATGTATACATATCCTCTCATATAATACGAGCTCAGCCTGTGAGTTTTGGACAGTTTACTCTTCCAGTAGCCTTTAAACACCGTCTTCGTGTAATATAAGCTACACACTTCCACTTCCTCCGTTATAGAAAACCCGGAGTAATTGTAAATAGAAATAGAAAGTGGTTAAACTACATATATAACAATAAGTGCGCATGATATGCTTATATTTCGCTAGAATATACATAATCCTTGTTTGTATAGGTGAACCTACATGTATAGTATAGCTATTATAAAGTATATTTGTATGTAAGAAATTTGTATAGGTAGGTATATAAGTGAATATACTTAAGGATATGATATAAGGATACATAGCCCGTCGCACTTTCTTATTGTTAGCTTCTCAAGTTGTTCTTTGTGATGGCAGACGACTTTTTACTGTAGGCATAGTGTAGAGATGACTGGGAATCGTGGTGGAGACTTTGGCACGGGTTGTCTCCGTTTGCCTTTCTCATTTTACCTTGAGCAAGAAAGGGTTTTGTATTCTGGGACTCTGCATGCTGATAGATAGATAGCTGATAGTGGTTGGTGGTAGTGGTGGTAGCAATGGCATTGTGATGGTACACGTACCAAATGGAGAGTTGGAATTTGGAATAGAGTGTGTATGTACAAATATACGTTTCTATATACGAGAGGTATGTATATTAGCACTTCTGTCGTATATAGACTGGAAGAAGGGATGGAGAAGACGACAAAATTGGATAACCACATACTACTCCTACTACCTACAATGCATGCAATTTATTCTTTATAAATATACGGATGCATGAAGAAACCACTTGGCTTTTATTGCGGAAATTCGTATGTAAAATATGAAAGCTGGGATTTCTCCCTCCTCCCCATTTGAATACGGAGATTTCCTGAATTGGTTTCGCTTGTAGTTTTTCTGATATAGGAGTAGTGATGTCATGCATATTATAAGGAGACGATGTCGTCCTCAGGTCTTCTTCTTATAGAAAGGTCATATTTGTACGCAGTGCTTAGGAATTTTGTGTATTATTGGCCTTGTCATGTTTGTGGTACACATTACTTACGTTTGCATACGAATAGATGTCTAGTCCTATGCAAATTCTTCTTATGAATTTCTATTCTGTTTAATTCTGGCGTATTGTTGTTTTTTGGGTGGGGAGGAAAAGATATTTATATTTGGGTGTAAAAAATATGTGGTACAGTTGTGTGTATGTATGTACAGAAAGAGTCATACATAATAATAAGGAAGTCAGTAACGCAGGATTACTGTGTGGTAGCTGAATAAAGTTGGTACATGGCTCATCAATTCTTTTCTAGTGACACCATTCTCATTCACAATCCTTTTTTATCTCTCTCCTCCTACTTTTCTCAGTCTGACCTTTATTTATTTTATTTTTTCGGTGTACAAGCACTGTATTATGTAATTGAATCAGAATTTGCCCAACATTATTTTACTAACGTCTAACATGACTGTTTTGTATATGCTTTCATTCTCCTTACTGTTTGTGTATATACCTTCCTATATACTTATGCTTTTCTTCCTACAGTTGTATGTATTTAAATGAACATTCGTTCATGAATATTTATGAAAGTTGCTATTTACAGTGTGTAGTTTGCATTGACGACAATCATTTGCTTGTCTTTCGATTGACCTTTGAGTTGACATTACATGCATTAACAATGCTTCTTTCGTTACTAGTGCAAATAGCCGTTTTTCAATAGTCAATCAGTATTTTACTCAGAATCTATTGCCAGTTGAGTGAACACTGACTGCAACTTTCGAGCTCTACACTGCAATTTTCCAGCTGTTTGACTCAATTGTCATTTTACTGTTGGAATCACAAAGCAATTTGAACCAGTAGTAGTCAGTGAAGTAACATAACACACAGGGTCTATATGGATATAATCTTGAATAAAAAATTCAATAGAATCATACACTTTCCATGTTTCTTATAGTAGGTAGTAGTACTAATAGTAAAACCGAACAATTTGTTATGTTGCCTTGCTTTGCCTTGTGTAGCTTTTCAAATAAAATCCTCTTGGAGTTTTTTACTGTCTTGCTACAACAGACTTTTCTTCTCCTTATGCTGCATAACAAATAAAAATAATATTGCTGTTTTCATTTCAAGTTAAAGGTGCACCTACTATAAATTCTACAGTCTTACTGTCTGCTATTACACTACAGTCAGTGTACTCAATGGAAAATGTAATTCTTGCTTTTTGTTTTTGGCTGATAACATTATGACGTTAGGATTTCGGAGTATTACTATATGCGCAATAATGGCATGTGGGCTTTAACACATGTCGTCGTCAATAAAATAGTTTTTGCTACTAAAATAAGTTTTTTGCGCCGTTGTCAACGATGATTGCACAACATGTCATTCTCTTGTTTGTGTTCTTTTGAAACAAAATACGATTTGTTGCGTGTTATTCAATACTAGAAACGAAACTGTTATACAGACAAATGACAAAATGGCATTGTTAATATTGTTAGTAATTATATCTGTAAGACTGATTTATATGCCTAGGTGTTTTCAATACAGACGGTTTGTCATGTTCCTAATTTACTTTCTATTTATAGATGCTTTAAAAGCAGCTTTACTGTTGTGGCAACATTTGTAGACAATTTTCTTCATTAGTAAATGAAAGTATGATTGCATCCTTCCCAATTAGACATTGTTCAAGGAAACCTGAGCTGACATGATAATTGTACGTGCATGTTTGCTATAAGTGCTATTTATACCACACAGCACTTATTATTATACATTTAGAAATTCAATTCCGTATTTTCTATATACATTGTAGTAGATATGTAGCTACTTTTTTGCTTGAAACTAGTTTTTGATTAAAGATTAATAGAGAACTATCACAGGAAGGAAACTTTGTTAATAGCACAGCCAATTTGACTACGCATTAAGTATCTGAAAAGGCAAAATAAAAGATTTCTTATCCCATGGCCATGCCAATTGAAAGTTAGCTATGTATATACAATTGTACAATTTGTTGTTCCGAAAATAACTTCTTTTTTCTATAGAAAACTTTTGTAAGTGAAAAGGTTGCAGCGCACAAGTACCTATATATTTTTTACATCATTTCGGTTACTTCTTGCAATGCTATATACATTTACTACACAGTCAAGATTAATCAAAGTAATCATAACGTAGTAAGGTTTTACGTAGCAGTAATGTTTTTAACCTCTACAGCTAACATGGAATATAATAGGTAGCTTCTATATGTTTCTACTTGTTTAATAAAATGGTAGTAGGTAGTATTCCTACAGGGAGCATTTGATTATGGAGACATAGACACTTGCCAAATAATTTGGAGGTCTGTTATCCTCTTGGAAGATCAGAATAATGAAATTGGAGCAGAAAATGAAAGGGAAATAAGAGTACCTAGGGAAAAAGACGTTAAAGCTGAAAGTGTGGCTGCAATTTGCAGATAGATGAATGAATGAGTGAAAATAGTCACAAAGCGAGAATCAAACAAGATAAAATCATACAGTATAATGCTATAATATTATATAATACCGGATCAAAAGACTTTGTCCAAGTCCAAGTGCTTTGCTTGAAATAGTTAGAGAGTGAGCGAGTGAGAGTCTGTTGAGTGAAAGCACAATTCTCCTGCTCTGTACTCTATTTGAAGAAAGGAATGAAAATGAAACTATGAAATCGACTGGAATGGCTAACATCCAATAAACTCTGTATATGGCAACGCTCGTAGACTTCTCTCTTGTTAGAAAAGCAGCGTTCAAAGCTCAAGAGGACCAACCGACAACATTAATGTAGCCGTTGGGTTGGTGGTGGTGGTGGTGGTTGCTTGTGGCTCGTTTCCATTTCTACTATTACTTCTACAATATCTACCCGGATCACTAAACTTCTACTTGTATTTCGACACTCACTCTCTGACTCAATGTATTTGTATTTGCTTTAATAGCGTATTATATTATGTCCAATGCTCAAATTTAAGCTTAGCGTGCGTATACATTCGGATTTTGCAGAACTTTCTGGCTCTGCCTGTGTGGGTGTTATTTTCGTGTGTCTTTAATATCCCGTTAGTACAGGATATATACAGTAGAAGTGAGAAATCAGCTTAAAAGGGCAAAAGAAAGTAGTGGCAGTAACAGTAGAAAGATGTGGACATGTGTGGTGGAAAGCGTTTCCGAAAATGGCATATGGTTTCATGTCGAAGCGATTATGACACGATCGATTTCAGCTATAGCGATAAAATGGAATTCTCCAGACGCAAAGTGGAGTGAAGTATGAGCACAAGAAGAATAAGAAGAAGAACGATCAGCTTGCTTTATTTTTTTAACCACTTGCTCCTTTTGACTTGGTCCAGTAGTTCTATTTGCAGAAGCTCTATATATAAAAGAGTGTTATATACCTAACTATATATAGATAGGTAAAGGCACGAATAAAATATATTTACAGATATATGTGAGACTCAAAGCACATGGAGATGTTGCATTGATATGGACAGAAAGAATGAAGTCGGCAGCAGTCCAGCAGCAGACGAAGCCCACACATATTGCAATGGTAAAAAAGTACAGAAGTCTGAGTGAGTAGTAGAAGTGGGAGTAGTTTACGCTGCATTCTGCTCCTGAATGTTTTTCCATATTATTCTTCTCTTTTTGACTTTTTCCCTAAAATTTGTAGCGTCAGATGCAGAATTCTAATGGTATCTGTTGCTGACTGGACATAAACTCTTCATAGTCTAGCCAGTAGCTATATAAGCTATGGCGAGTTTTTTATGCGCCTTACCTACTGCTGTGCTGAAAAAGTACATCAGACATCATGTAACTCTCCTGGGTGAGTAAAATGGCCTTGATTCGTTGTCATTTGTAAATGATGAAGGCAGGAGAGTCACGTTGTTGCTGCTAGTTGCTACTACTAAAATTTAATTGACTCTTGTTAGAATTTATTCAATCCGATTAGTATTTGGATGTGTGAGTATTAGTAGATACGCAGTTTCACTCTGTTGTGTTTGCTGAATCTGTCAGTAATTCCATTATTATCAGTGTAGCTTGTAGTTTTTCACTAATTACTTAGCAGAACGCTACGTCTGTCGTCTACTTGTTTATTCTTCTGATGGCTATCTCTCCTTATGAAAATAATCTCCTTAGTGTACTTAGTTCGCGTTCGGGTTCATATAGACTAATTGGAGGTATTTCGCTTCAGCCATGCTACTCTGTGCATATTAATTTGTAGGTACATACATGCAAATATAATTATATGCAATAACCTCCTATCTATTTTTATTATGCCTTGCCTCACTCTAGGTACTAAATCGATTTATTAAATTCATAATATTATATATTACTTATAACTTCTTACATGTAAAAATGTGCATATAGAAATAGCCGACAAGTGAGCTTGTGAACAAATTATGTTAAACATATAGCAAGCACAGTACTAAGTACTAACAACATTTTTTAGCTTAAAAACTCAATAATTACGTAAGAAGTAAGCGTAGGGGAACAGTCTTGATAATTTTGTAGTCCTTACAGTTGATTACTACAAGGAAAAAAATTAAAGAAACTTTCACGGGCTCTCATGGCTTGGGGTTTAAAAGAATCAATTAACCACAGAACATCAGGCAATTGGTATTTAATTTTTGATTTGTTTATCAAAGCCAAAGTACATTTCGATGCATTTGTCTTAGAATCCTGCAACTTTGAAATGTTTACCATTCCATTGCACTGATTGCACTCGTAGAATATGATTTATTGCTGAACCGCCGAACAGCCGTATTAATAAGCAATAAGTACAATAAACCCAAATGATATAAAAAGTAAATAAGGACAATTTATTTAGTATGTGAGTCTAGCCGAGTAGCAGATGACATATCAATCGAAAGTGTGCGAAGAGTTTATAGTGGTATGTATTTCAGCCGTAGTGTAGCAGATTTGACTTTTGTTCCATTCCAACTCAAGCCGTTTTTTCTGAATAATTCACTGGACTACTGTTGTCTGCGGTGTCAGATGGCGACCTTCCAATTTATGAAGCCACAGCAGCGGTTACAGTTGTGTAGTTCAACTTGGACGAAATGAACTTAAGTCAAAATCCCATAGAGCATCTATAATGCATTTCTTGGTCGGCTATGTGTGTCAGTCAAGCAACGAAAGAGATATACAACTCACATACATGGTCTACTGAACCACTGAGCATTAGAATATGACACAAATCAACTTTTCTGCTGTGGAAATATTTCTTTTGTGTCAAATAAACAGACAGACTGGCCTTCTCTATTTGTGTCTGTTTATTCAATTGCAAACACATGTAGTTGTCCTGTGTGCATAAAGTGTGAAAGCAGCAATGACGTTTGTGTGTCTACACACACAACAAACACTATTTTGTATGGACAACACTTACACCGATTTTTATTCCACAATTTATTCATTTCTCTTGTCTTTTGAATTGCTTAGTAGGTTAGTTTGTAGGTGCCGTCCCTTTTCAACTTGCTTTTGTATGTACTTCAGAGTTTAACTTTCCCAAAATACCATTATACGGAATTGCCATTGTGTTTATACTCGACAGGGGCGCTCATGAGAACTGAGAACACAACTGCTGTAAGCAAATTTCACTAAGGAAGAGAACAATAGAATGCAATTCATTATTTATTATTAGGTATTTTGTTTCATGTAGGCTGAATCCGGTTGTATATACATTTATTGTATAGTGGTACCTATATAATGACCTTCGTTATTGTTGTGGTAAAGGCAAAACTAGCAAAGTAGTTTATTTTTTTAGAAATCTTGGGTAGGAACTTTCAACCGCGAAATGTCATGCAAGGAAAACTTGCTTGTATCCTTAACTTATATTTTTTTATTTTGGTCCTTTTGTATTGCATTCTATTGCCATATGTTACCTAATATATTTGTTACATTGAACTTCATGTAAGTAGTATGAATTATATTACGTAAGTTTGTGTGTCGTGTATTATGAAATCTGTGTTCATTGTTGATTGTATTTGAAGGACGATGTATATAAGCTATAGCTAGGTATTTTGAAAATTCACATTCGAAATTCTTAAATCACTTTTGAAATTAATTTCTGATTCTGTGTACCTACCATAATTGTATGAGCTAGTATTAATTTCGATGTAGGTATGGTACTATAAGTGAAAGAGTCTGATTTATTTCATCTATTTTACTAATCTGTTCAACTGCGCAGAATATTTAACATGGCATACAGTAGTTAATCTTTGCAGCTACAATTCTTGAAACAATTCGTATTCCTGAAACTTTTGTAATACTTAGTTGGGTAGCAAATCCTGGGAAGCTCACATAGATGAAAAGTAGACTATGCCGAGTTAAATATTTGCTTTTATCCATTTTTCGGCTAAAATATTACTTTCTAATAAAAGTATATTATGAAAACAGAAAACAAGGAAGATTTACTACATGCATTATAATATGGAGATAAAAGCCTTGCATTCACTTAACAGTTGCATAGTTTCAGTTTGTTGGGATTACAGCATACACTGTGAAAGTAGATATTACAAGTGAAGAGGGCAGGAATAGAGTTGTAATGCGAAGTGTAAGCCTTATCTATTTAGCTGCTTGTTGTAGACAGGCTTAAGTATGCGCTGTACTTTCTCCCTGCTTTCTCCAATTGGTTTTCACATCGCAGGAATTTCATTTTGGTACATGACTCAAAGTGAATAAATGTAAAGGAATGGGGCCATGGGATTAGAGAATTCTGATGGAATGGAATCAAGTGGACACTACTTCCACTGCTACTGGACTCAAATACTACGACGAATAAGCATTAGATTTAGCTGCAGATTTCCAATCGATATTTTACATTAGCGCATATGTAGGTATGTAAAATGTATGTATAGGCCTGTATAGGCATATAGAGGATATAAGCCAGCAGAATACTTTTAGTCGTAACGACCAAAGCCAGAATGATGGAGTATACAGCGAAAAAACTTTGTCCATTGTGTGAATTGTTGACAAATACTACCACTATAAATAATATCTTCGTTATGTAGAATGTATCACTAGGTTAATGTTCGTTCTCAGTTTCAATGTGTGCTGTTTTAATATTGTCCTTTGGTCATTTGACTTCAAAATGTTCAGCATAGAAAATTAGAATTTGGCTTGAGAGATTTTTAATGCCTTTTAATTGAAAAGCCAAGAGACAACGTGTGTGTTGTCTAAAACTAATCTACATATTACACTCACAATTAATATGAGTATAATATATCTATAGCAAGTTGTTATTAGATGGGAAAACTACACATAAGGTGATACGGAAAACGCGTAATAGGTCATATGTAATAAATTATCAGAAAAATATTTAAAGCAGCAACTATGCTTGAAGTATATAGCTATCACCGCGATTGCTAATTAAAAATTATTTTTAATTACCTGCCTTGACACTCAATACTCAACCTAGATCTTCCTTTTTTCGTATTTATTATAAGAGTATACACTTTATTGTGTGCCAATCTATGAAATTTTTGCTCAGCTAACCTGGTTACATTTAATACTATAGAATGAGAAGCCTTACTCTCTGCTTCTATATTCTGATGTACCCAACAATCGTAAAGCACGCACACAGTCACAATAAGAAAATGGGGGCCGTGTTGTTGGTGCGCAAAGGCTTCCATTTCTTCGTATTAACAGGGTATATACATACCTACCGTATTCTCCTAACATTCTCTCTGGTCAGCACATACTATTTTGGCTCGATAATACAAATTGTTATCGCAAGATTGTCAACTGGAGCAGACGTAGCAGAGTGACCGAAGAAGATTCGAACGTAAAGAATTACAAAAGGTAATATTTTTATTTATTTAACCCAATAAGATTTCAGATGATGTTGCCTGTATGCGTTGAGTCTTAGGGGTGGTACATTAACAACGACGTCCAGGTAGGGAGCTGTACAT
>JABASD010002448.1:0-26691 GCA_019776165.1 Pogonognathellus flavescens
AAGAAAACTAGAATTTGCATTAATACATGTGAGTGATTAGATCATTATATTTTAGCCTCTTTGTATAGCTTGTACTAATCCAATGGCCATTTAAATGGTAAGTACCTTATGGACAGCCAAGGGTTATAGTTGAGTACTTTGTAAGATTACCAAGTTTACAGTTAAAAATGTACGTAACTGCTATTTAAATGAAAAAGGTTTACGGGAACCCATCTGTAAAACTGATTGTCGGATTAGCAGTCATAGCTTTTATATAGGCGAAATAGATATGCACTATATCGACAATAATATGAGACAATGGTGATATGCATTTTATGTTGGTTAAAGAATTCTACATAGAAAGTACCGGAATGTAGAGCATGGTACTATAATAGCCCCTTTCGTGTATAATGAAAGGATAATCTTACTATAAGGCCATTTTATTGAGTATCTTAAAGTATGAACCTGTGCGACGTAACTTACAAAGCTGCATTAGCACAAACAAATACTTTATATACGTAATTCACGCACTAAAACTATATTCACACTGGTCCCTATACCGAGCATACCTACATACAAAGGTGTATATTAACATTGTCTATAAATATTAATCTTTTTAAATACAATTACCAATATATAGTGCAATTAAGGAAACTTACTCTGCGTGAATAATAATTCTATTGCGGTAGTACAGTAGTTGTAGACTGCAAAGCAAAATAAGCGTAAACATTTGTGGTGAAAGAAATGGATGATTCAAAATGCAAGGTTTTGGTTTGCAAAATTATCTACGACTATTGTAAGACACGTATTATTGATGTAAATCGTTTACATACGAAAGGAGAAAGTGAGAGAAGAAAGTCTACATGAACATTTCTTTCTACGCCAATACAGCTGTAGCCTTATGAAACTTAGCCTGTGTAAGTGTAAGGTCTTTTCAGTGTTCATGTGTATATTAATTTGTACTTCACTAAGGTACAAAAGACGCAAACTAGACTGTATGCACACACATGCAGTTTCTATTTCGCAGATCGTTCGATATTATTAGCACTTAAATAATTGGATTGGTTGTATTTGCTACAGCTTTATCTACATAGTAATAATATATTTAATAACATTAAAAATGTGTTTGTATTGTAGTTGTATACACTAATTTTATTCATGTCAAAAATGAGACTTCTTATACCTCTGATTTCTAGAATCAAAAGAATTATATTAATTACTACATAATAAAATATGTCACGTCATTTTAGCAGTTAGTCATTAGCTATTCACATTAGCAATTTAACGATCTTGTATCTTAACTTGAATTACCTCACAGTACACAATTCCAGTTTAACATTAATTTCTGTAAGTTACAGTTTATTTATTCAGGTAATTTGTCTGCGTTTGAGGCAACCTCTGTAACTGGGACTTCTTCGGTGGCCACAACATTTTCTGTTTCTTCAGGTAGAGCTTCATCTGGTTTACCCTTGGCATCTTTATCTTGTTGAGCAGCAGAATCAGCATTTTTATTTCCACCCAGACTGTTGGAACGGTTTTGTTGCCTTTCCCAAGCTTTCTCCACAGCTGCCATAGATTGAGTGCTTCCTTTCAGTTTGATTAATGGAGTTTTGTATAGCTCTATAACATTCTGAAGCTGGTCAATAGTTGAATTGAGAAATGTACAAGTTTTCTCGTGACACAACACTTGTGCCGCAGTCTCGTCTTGAAACTTTATCTTCATCCGCTCAAATTGGATTTCCAGTGTTTGCTTTTCTATTTCAAGTTCTCTTTGTTCATCCAACAACACATACACGCTTCCCAAATGACTAGAACTGAATCCACTTGCCTTGCGATTACCATATGCGATATTTCCAGCAAACATATGTTTTAAAAATCCCATAGATTTCCTTATCTCATCCCGGATTCTCAGCATTAAAACTCCACGTTCTTCCAAAAACGGAAACAGTTATTATTAGATATTAAATTTGAATTCAGGTATCATAGTCATAAAGTCATAATGGTTTAATTGTTTTATAAGTAACCTGGAATATCTAAAATATCTTGCCGAATTAGTTCGTCAAAGCACTCATTGTAAACCCTACGACGGTTGTGGCAAATACCGATATTTTTTGCTTGATTTTTAATGAGCATCTTAGGGAACATTTCTTTTAAGTTCCAAATGTCTAATCTACTCCCTGGGACATTTGACACCATCTGACGCCATGGATGGTCCAGGGATTTGAAATCTCGCTTAGGACGAACATTATGGAGCAGGATTTCAATATCTGCCGGTGAGTAAGCCATGAAACGATGCTTCTGTTGCAGCTCTTTCAATTCTCTCGAGTTAAGTAAAGGAAAATCAATATTGTACAAGCGTCCCTGACAAGACGCTGCTTTTTTATTTCCCCTATTTAGGGAACGAAGCCTGATAGGGCTATCGTAGTGAACCAATCCGACAGGAATATCTTTTGGATCTGGAGATTCACAAGGATCGTACATCTGTTGAATGTAACGTTTCATTTGGCGACGACCCTCTTCTTGGTCGTCCTCCATTGGTGGTGGTGCATGAAGTCTGTTGCAAAATCAAAATCATATTTATTTTCCCGATGCCCGATGAAATCGGAAGCAATTTAACATTGATAAATATTAATCGTGCTTTGATTGATGGTTTTAATTTTTTGTAAAGTCCCTTACACTTTCACTTTTGTGTCCATTGTCAATTTGTTGAGTACCTTCAATTGAGTTGACAGATTTTATACAACACGCAGAAGTTGTATATTAAGATTTCTATATCAAAGAACTATCAGTTGGAACTTTTTGTCAATTACTCATGTTGCATTCAGCAGGGATTATCGTACATGGTAAAAGTTAAGCTGTCATAAATGCTAATAAGAATAGAACCTTCATGTAAAGCATTTTGTAAGCAACAGTACGGTAATGATTCACTTTCATAGTAAATGCTGTTATGCTGTTTCCATATGGTCGTATTGCTACTGGAGATAGTAAGTTTTGAAATGTTAAACAAAATCAGATATAGAATATTTTCCGTCAAGCTACCGTCTGCATAATGGTTATAAATTGGTTGTACCATCTGGTCATGTTTTATGTATCATAATTATATTTTATAATCTATTCAATTGACGGATGCTCTTCAATAAAGAATACACTACTACTACTAAATCAGAATGGTTAGTTCTGGTGTATGTTAGTTATTTAGTGAATAAATGATAATAAATATGTAATAGCGTATAAAGAATATAATATCCCGTGTAAATACAAATAAAATCTTTATGTATTCATTTATTAAAATTACCATATAATATTTAATTATATTATATGATAAGTAGTACATGTTATGCTTTATTATTACTTATAAAATATTGTCTCCCCATATTAATTAATGTTCCGTGTCGTTTGGCAATCAATGTAAATATTGACGGATATTCTTCAAAGAATAAACTACTTAATTGTTTTTTTACAGGATCAGCATGATGAGGGCAAGAATAATAATGAAGATGCTGAAGATGATGACAATAAACTGGCCGCCGATTCCGATGATTCTTACGAGGATGATGATGAAGTCATTGATAGTGATGAATCTGGCTCCTTTGCGCAAAGAGAAAGAAAGAGAAAAAAAGAATTACAAAAATTTATTGACAAAACGAAAGACAAAAAGAAGTTTCAAAGTAAGTTTAATAATTACTAAGTACTAACAGTCACGCTAATAATGAGACAAAGTGGAAGTGTAAAGTACTTTTGTCGTACAAATCGTAATGATTATTGTAGAAGAGCGCTGATTACTATACAGAGAGTTTACATATTAATCGAAGTAAGATATAGGGAGTATTCTGCTGGAATACTTATGAAATGCTGTTCTTTACCATATTTACGTTATTATTACAATATTATATCAGCTTTTGCTCAAATCGTTTCATTTTTATTATTATCCCTCAGTTTAAAATTCTACTCCTTCCTTCAATAGTATTCAACACTACTACTGATAAGTTACTGTATTTCTATATCATGCGGTTAAGAATTAATATTTATTACAGTAAAAGATTCATTTTTCTCTAATATTTAATTGGCAACTTCAACAATGTGTTAATTTATGGATGACACTATGACATGCATCAAAATAGATATCAAGGTACACTTACTACATGTAATAAGTATCACCTACCTTAAGTACCAGAGTTGATAAAGCTTTGCGAATATACTTTCTCCACCTCACATAAAGCAAAATGTTAAGGAACTCATAAAATTTAAATCTCACAACTATAGATGTCAATTGGGAAGAGCTGGGTATCGTAGAAAAGAAACCTGAGGAGAATGATGCTGATCAAAAAAAGACTGAAAAAACGGCGGATGAGGTAATCGATATATACATATTATGTAGTCTGTATAGAGTCTGTACTGTATTAATATGGCTAGTCTGTTCTCAGAATAGAATTATGTTGCCAAAAGATAGTACTGCACTGGTTTAAATCATTTCAACCAGAAAATAAATAGTATTTTCCAAATCATTAATTTATCCATGTTTTTACTGTTTACTTGGATGTGTAAAGGGCGAAGATGATTATTCTGACTCGGAGTATTCGGTTAGGACACGAATGAAGAAGAAGAAGAAGCATAGTGAAAAGAAGTCTGCAGACGAAACTAATGGAAAACAGACACAACATTTTCCGTATAGTTACGGTATGTACGGTTATAATGACATGAATAATAATCCATGGGGGATGATGGGAATGGGCGGAATGCCCGGTGGTGGAATGGGCGGAATGCCCGGTGGTGGAATGGGCGGAATGCCCGGTGGTGGAATGGGCGGAATGCCCGGTGTTGGAATGGGCGGAATGCCCGGTGGTGGAATGCCCGGCGGCGGAATGGACATGATGGGAGGTATGGGAATGCCTGGTGGAATGGACATGATGGGAGGAATGGGTACGAATCCATTTGGCATTGACCTTCTCCAGCAGCTATTAAATCCTTACCAACAACAAAACAATCCTTACCAACAGCAATACGATCCATATCAACAGTATGATCCGAACAACCCTTATCCTCCATGTTGTTACCCACCTTGTCCTCCACCTTGCTGCTACAATGAAGATTCAAGTTGTAGCTGCAGTTGTTCTTCTTGTTCTTGTTCATGCTCCGAATGTTGTTGTAGTTCATGTTCTTGTTCCAGTTCTTGTTGCGCAGATAGCGTAGATAGCGCAGAAACACTCTCGGCTGAAAAGAAACGAGGAAGTCAATCGAAGACAATGAGCTATCCTTATGACATAAGTACGGAGATGGGAACAAAATCAAATACATCGAAAGTTGATGGGCAGAAAACTTTTAAAGCGACGAAAATTTTAAGCGAAGAAAGTGAGAATAAAACTGTCAAATCAAACGAAGACAATGAAAATAAAACTGTTAAGCCAAATGAAGAAGATGAGAATAACACGGTCACATTAGACCAATGTGGTGGTGATGACAATGGTCTTCCAAAATCTTCTAACCCTGAAATTGGAGAGAAAGCTATTATATTATCTGAATCTGGAGTAATGGAAGATGGAGAGAAAACTACTAAATTATCTAAATCGGGAGAAAAGGAAGACGGAGAGAAAACTACTAAATCACCAGGAAGTGAATCTTCGAAATCGGATAGTCGTACAAAATTGAAAACTAGCTCAAATTCTGCAACTGCAGCTCCCTATAGAGTGCCTGTTACAATCATAAATAAAGTTCCGCCTGTCAGCTATCCACAATGCTACGAGGACCCGTGCTGCGTACCAACACTTAGAACCAATAAGGATGGAGCCATCTCATTTACTTTGCCGTAATTTATCCCTTTTTGATTCTTGTTTCCTCTATACCGGTGTACTTATATGAAACATTGATTTTTTCGACGCTACAAGGGATTTCGATTAATATTAATTGTGTATTTGATACAGATCTAAAGTTCAGCACAAAACCACAATAAAAGTGGCTCACATACCACAGATTGGAAGCATACCATGTAACCCATTTAATCCATGTGATCCATGCGATCCATGTAATCCATGTAACCCTTGTATTCCATGTAACCCTTGCAACCCATGTGACCCTTGTAATCCATGTAACCCTTGTATTCCATGTAACCCTTGTAATCCATATAATCCTTGTAATTACCCAATGATGGATATGAATGCTATGTACATGCAACAGAATGCTGTACCCTACAGCATGCCAGTATACAACAATTTCATGTTACCTGATCCGCAAATGCAAAACTATTGGATATCTGGAGTACCTCAAATTTGCATGACATCAAATATGCAAATGCCAATGCAATATGCCTACCCCGACGATCCACAGTGCACTTATATGTTGTAAATAGCAAAACTAAATAGTATAACCTGACTGTAAAAACTGAGCCATAGTAAAGTAGAAACAAGCCTAGCAGCTTTAGTATTCAACTATTTTGCAGTATGTGATAAAATTAACAGTAAGCTATGATTATAGTTTCTATAAACTGTTTAGTACTCTACACATAATAAATTCTTGTTTTCAGTATACATCAAATTAGTAATTTTGTGTATCTTTATGACATAAGTAATGTGTTTCGTAAGTTCCATGTTCAAATCTTAATCTGAAAAATTAATAAATGTTATGGACTGTTCTTGAAACATTGTATACACAGAAAAGCCTTCATGAGACATTCTTCTTGGATGAATGTTGTGTTGACAACTATTGCATCTTCTCAGGTTCATCTAAACTTCCATTGTTGTAAGCAGAGATCAATTTCGTAAGAATCGAACCACTTTGACAGCAGAACTCAATTTATATACACGAATTTTCGACGATTCATTTGGTTATACAGATATTTCTGCTGTATATACAAACACCTTTTTGATTAAATTGACCACTACTTCAGCATCATAATCAATAATACCTTTTAAGTTGCTTCAGGAAAAGTGGTGTTGTAAGTTGTAAATTTCAAAGCATAGCATCCCAATGAATTCGGCTCAGCATTTGTTGCTCATCTTTGTAATTGCCTTGTGCTTATTACAACATGGAGTGTTGGCTGGCTCTATCGATGGTAATGGTAAATGCACGGATGGAAAATGCGGACTTTTCTACAATTTGAGTCGAACAGTGAGCCATTATGTATTCTTTGGTTTACTCGATGATGCGGATTATTCTTCTGGTTGATTGATTATGGCCTCACCAAACTCACCATCTAATTGGAATTGGAACGCATTTTTAACGTACTAGTTTAATTAATGAATTAAATCATGTGGAATGTGGACAAAGAGGGAATAAATTATTAAAAGCAAGATTTATATGGAATGGATTTTGCATTTTTTTAAATTATTATTAATACCATAACCTAAGTAAGTATACAAGTAGTTCCTCCTGCTCCTAATCCTAATACACATAGGTATATAAAATGTGAAATATTAATTCTAATTGTATCAATAACTTTAGCATTTATGCATTCAAGAAACATCATGCAAGAAAAAATCTTTCTTCATGAGTACTGCAAACATGAATATTAATCAAGAAGAGTTCGCTCGTTTAGTCCACGGATATGGCTATATAAAACATATGCAATAAATTATTCTTATTTATTATTACATTATTATTACAATTGATAATTAACAAAATTATTTCTTAATATCACGGAAATATTTATGAAATCTAGTATACAAATACGCATTTATTTGCAAAACTAACAGAAAGCAACGAATATTAAAGTTATAAAACAATTTTTGTAGTACAGATAGTAATTAATTATTAATATATAATTTCCCTGTAATTTATATCCTATACATTAGTCTCAGCATAAAAACTTATAAGCATGGTTTATATCTGAACGTTTTGTTAATTGGCTTAATTGCTAACATCACTCGCGTTTCGTTCCCAATACCATTCGCCTGGCCGCAAACAATGGTCAAACGATGCCCAGTTTTGACCTACCCTTGAAGGAGGCATGGATTTAGTATATTCTGCATAGTGCAACATTGCACACATCCGACACAGAGTTCCAGCAAACGATGGGGGTCTAAAAGCCTGGCTTTTTGTTTTCCATGCAAAATACTCATTGTAAAGTTTATCATTTTTGTCCAGCATTTTCAAATAATCTGCTAATAATTTCGGAGAGGCAAAATCTTCAACGTGAATGAAAGAATGAGGTGGAGACATGGCTTTGTAATCATTTGGATGAGCTCCTAAAACAACTGGGACAATGTCATTCCTAAATAAACAAAAGTGAACAGTATGAATTTCATGTTCACAAGAATTAAAATAAGTTAAAATATATTTATGATTTCAAATTTACTCGAGTGCGTTATTAAAATGTTTTTCAGTGATATAGTCTCTGCAATTAGCATTTTCAAAAGCCAAATAAAACTTGTAATCCTTATTCAATTTTTCAAAGCATTCTTTTTCTTTACTTCTAGGACAATGATGATCTCCACAACGGCCATAGACATCTACTGTAACATGCTCTTTCAATTTGTTCACATACTGCATTCTGTGATTTGTAACCTGACAGTGACTTACGAATATGGCAGCCAATTTCGTCTTTCCTTCCGCGTAATTTCTAGTCGGTTTGTCTAAAAGAAAGAGTTTTAGCGACAATTTCATATAAAACTTCGAATTGATTTTAAAGTACCCCTACGGAATTTATTCGTGGAATTATCACAACTGTTCCTTTTACGATCTCACTCACCACTGCGGCTCACTAAGTTTTCCAATGGTTTGTTGATCCACTTGCCGTAAGGTATTACCACATCCGATGCCCTGTGATATGAAGCTACAAGAATATTACTGCTGTCAAAACGCCCATTTGAAGCCAACGGTGATTCTAGAAAAGTTATAATCTTTAATTTGTCATTGGGGACATTAACTTTTGATTGATAATACCAGTCCCGTATTACAAGAACACCATCTGATTTGGGAATCAGTTCATCTCCGTCGTGGTCGTGACCATCTAAATAAATACATTTTTCTGTACAGAGTTTTCTTGAACTTGTAGGGCTTTGGGTTCCCCAGCGAGCCAAACCTCCTTCGTAGACCAAAAGTGTTTTCGTCTGTGGCAAATATTTCATAGGCAAATCTCAAGAAATTCATAACACTTAAAATTTTCAAAATTGTAATGTAAAATTTTTGAGAAATGGTATATTATAGCAAGTAAAATAGAATACTTTTAAATTTTTCAGATTTTCATCCTTGGACATGAATTTTATCCACGTATCTAAACTTTCCATTCTGTCCAATTGAGGTGATGGTCCCAAATCTTTGCTTTGCTGCATGCCCCATAAAAATGGCGTCGAATCGTTTGTACCCTCACTTTCAGTCTCATTACCTTCAGTAGACTCAGTACCCTTAGTAGACTCATTACCCTGTATGTATTCTAGATACAGTCGCAGTAAAATTAGATTGAGCAAACCAATAAATAAAAATACAAGTAAAAATGGTAGTCTGTTATTTCTCAAAATGCTATATTTCCTATATATTCCACGCTGAATGTGTAGTAGCATATTCACTCTAAAATATAAATACAAGTGAGACAAACTGGAAAGCTTTGAATAATAAAATCGAGAGAATTTAATGTTGATGTTATCGATGCAAATAAAGCAGTATAAACTTGCGGGCGACGAGTTATAACTTATCAAATTGCGCATTCTTATTTCAGTAATAATTAATTACATTCCTTTAACTTCCACATACAATAGAACGCTATTAGAGGCTAGTGCGGGCCGAAATTATAGAACCACAGGGAACCCGCTTGAGTGAAATCTGCAACCCGACCCGCACCCGCAAAAGCTCAACACGCACCCGCAAAAAAGCCACACATAACCCGCAAATTCATATAGCTCAATTTTTATCTAATTTGTATCACATGCACAGAGTTATTCATTAATTCGTGAACACCATCGTGTTGATTTGAGATAAATTCATTTACATTAATTGAGCTATGATATGTACTATATTAACAGAGAAACTTTTATTTAAAAGAACTGGTACTATAAACATAGTAATTGCCATAAAGACACAATATAACTTTTAACTTATAATTAAATTACGAGATATAATATACTTCAAAAATACTTTTAAACCAGCACCCACAAGTTACCGTGATTTTCAGACCCGCACCTGCCAAGATTTTTTTGCGTTTGCCCTCACCCGCACTACCCTCTAAATACTATCCATTAATGCCATGGTTATTGACGCTTTCCTTTGTTAATTCGCAGAAGAGTTGTAAAAATGTTGCACTTGTCATTCCATTCAATTTTTGATTTCCGTATTTATTTTGAATACATTGACTGTTGATTATGCATAGGCACGTTAAATATATTACGTCTCTCCTCCGTCTATCGAGGTTACCGGTTGACTTACGCAGTTAAGCAGATTTACTTATTGTTAGCTTGTTAGTAGGAGGAAGAGTTTTTAGACCTCGCCTCGAAGTATCGTAAAATTACGATCAAAATTCAACTTACGTTAGTAAGTTAGCCTCTTTATTTAATCCAAAATTATGCGACAATAAATCATCTTTTATTTTAAAAATATATCATATATTACGACAATAGTTTTTTCAGAAATTCCCCAAGCATCCACTTCCTCATGCATCACCTTAATTATCAAAAAAGGTGCATAAATATGCAATCTATCTAGTCGTAGGACATTACCTACTGAAAAACTTACATAATACTTCTAGGATTATAAAATATTATTTAGTGTAGCCATACAGATTTTTAGTATCATTAGGGTATAATGGGTTTCGGAATAAAAAAGTATTAGATAGATAAGTAGAATTATCAATTGTTACTTTATTACTGCACTAAACTAGTAGTTTTGCGCTGTGCTCACCATTAGGTTAGTTAAACGAGAAACTCTAATGTATGTTGGTATGGTATGCTTATTGTTAGTGAATCCATTGGGTAAGATCCCAATATCAGATGTGAGATATCTCAATCCAATTCTTTTCATGAGCACGCTTTCATATCAGTGCTGGTATTTATTATACTTATTATACTATTAAGCATCAAACTCAAATAAGTATTATATTTCAGTAGATTAATTAAGTCGAACCACTTTACTGTTTCTTGGTTATCGCATGAAGAATAAATGATTAGTATTTGTACAAGGTACAAGGTGTGTGTGAGCGAGCTATTGATTCCATATACCTATTTTATGTACGTCCGTCACGTAAACTTTATTGATTTGGAGAGTTATGGACAGCTTACTTGCTTGTTACAAGTTCCCTATTCTTATCTACAAGTTTGCTAATACGCTTTACGGATGGGCAATTTTCTGGGTTTCCCCAACTATTTGTAACAAATCGGTTTACGATTATAATCTCGATCGTAGCCTTATATCACGACCAAGTGGGCAAACTTTTCGAACAACTGACATAATAATAATCCGTTTGTCACATGAAGTTTTTTATCAAATCCATACTATAGTAATACCTTACGAGTTGATGTTCCTACTATACATTCAGATATATGCCTTGTTCGTGTAACCTTTATGTACTACATAATATACCTGTTAGACAGAGGAAACGCATTTCTGAAAAACATTCCTGTTTCATATCACGTACTCATTTCTGCGAATCTGGTATGCATATCACAGAATAGCCAAAATATTTATTTAGGTCTTTATAATTGAATTGAAACGATTATGTATATAGCTGCTGTAAGTACTAGGCATGCTTTGTACACAGGCAAAAATTATATCATTATTTTTTAACTGATTACATTTGGTATAATACTCAACTGATTTGAAACAAAAAAAAATCGTCATACTTAGCCTTGATAAATACGATGGATCAATTACATTTGCTCGCACTTTCCTT
Organism: Pogonognathellus flavescens; assembly: GCA_019776165.1. Lineage (NCBI taxonomy): Eukaryota > Metazoa > Arthropoda > Collembola > Entomobryomorpha > Tomoceridae > Pogonognathellus > Pogonognathellus flavescens. The sequence continues at coordinate 11,789 of JABASD010002448.1, forward strand.
CCATCTATTTTAAACACTACAAGATACATCTTCACACAATGCGCATAGCATTGTTAATTTGTTTTGCGTTAAGCTTGACCTTTATGGTTAACGCTGAAAAAGTTCGGTATGATAATTATAAAGTGTACCGTTTTATTCCAAGAACCGAAGAGCAGCGCGAAGCGTTGTTAGAACTGCAAAGCCACAACCCAGGAGTAAAAACCTTAATTGCAACCAAGTACCTTATTAATTATACCACAGTATATACATAGAGGCATGTAAAACGGGATTTATGTTGATGTATAGATCCAATTTTGGAAAGGAGTTCGTCATTTAGACCAACCGGTTGATATAATGTTTCCTCCTCATCTTCAAGGTGATATTATCGACGGGTTGTCAAGAAGTCGAGATTTAACGGCAACAGTGTTCATTGAAAATGTTCAAAAGTAAACCATGAAATATTGCAAATAAATAGTGTTACAATATACTATATCTTTTGAGAGTTCACAATTTCTTAAGATTTCTCATTTTTATTACCTACTAGTATGCTCTTTTATACATGATGCTTTATTGTGTGGATGAATAGATTGATTGATGAAGAGTCAATGGCAAATCTGAAAGCAGGAGGAACCGGAAAATTAAATTGGGAATCATATGGGAGATTATCTGATGTAACTTTTATATTAAAATTCTAACAATAAGAATATTAATCTACTAATATAAAGTTCACAAATTATAGCATCTTACATTTGTTCAAAAGCTAGTAACTAAATATGAGTTACAGTTAAGAGATTGTATTTGTATAGATCTACGACTTTTTGGATACCAAAGCTCACGCACATCCACATGCTTCAGTAAGTTCAGTTTCTTTTCATTCAAAGACATCCACATCTATAGGGCTTGTACCTTGCCTTCATAAATGTTACTTATTTTGTGGGAATTGTGTGCATGCAGGTTATCAGCATCGGAAGTACATTTGAAAATAGAGATATGCGCGTTTTAAAGATTTCAAAATCGGGAGAAACCAAACCTGCAATATGGATTGATTCTGGTATTCTTTCTTAAAATACATTTAAATTTCTAATAAATTACCTACCACTGCTTTGAACAAGGTTTGAAAGGTCACCGTTCAAGTCGCTTTTATGGTTTTTCACCTTCATTCAAAGACGGCTCTAAATGATTAAATATTGATGAAACGAAATAAATTACTCAGCAACTCACGCAAGAGAATGGATCAGCGCTGCTGTCATCACTTACGTTATCGAAGAACTGTTGACAAGCTCTGACCCTGAAATTGTCAGACTTACGGAAGACTTCGACTGGTATATCCTGCCTATCGCAAATCCCGATGGGTAAGTGGATTTGAGATATTATCTCATAGAATTACACTTTGCTATCTGTTTTTCCACATACCTATGCATAAGTTGAATAAGTAAAGAATATCATAGGTTATATAGGTATAAAATATATTATAGAATTATGTATATGGTATAAAGTGCAAAACTTGACTTGTTCGATTTATTACTTATATATTCATCTGGGGTTTATATTTTCAGATACGAATATTCTCATACTAACGACCGAATGTGGAGAAAGGTGGGTATTGTAACAGAATGAACTATGAATGCTTAAATGCAGAGAAAAAGAAGTGACTATAAATCTTCTTGTTTTTTTAGACCCGCTCGACAACAAGTAGCATCTTTGGTTGTCGAGGAGCAGATCCTAACCGCAACTGGGATTATCAGTGGCGGAGTAAGTTTCACCAAATTTCAGATTTCCATTTCGTTAAATCCATCCTTTGGTGCATACATAATTCAAATGTAAATGGGTTTATAATTCAGCTGGTGGTTCATCCTTGGATCCCTGCTCCGACAGTTTTGCAGGACCTAGTGCTTTTTCGGAACTTGAAACTTATCACACTTCTCAGTTCTACAATACCATTGGTAGTCGAGCAGTTTTATACATGTCTATTCATAGCTACAGCCAATTCATCATTCTTCCTTACGGCTACGCAGCAGACAGATACCCTGACTATGAAGAATTCGTTAGTGAATTATTTATGAATGTGTTCAAATATAAACCTTTTCTTCCGCAGTGCCTGTGTCTCCTAAATTGTAAATTGTACTTGTATGCATTTTGATTCAATTCAGATGAGAATAGGACAGGCTGCTGCTGGAGCTTTAGCTAAGCGATTTGGAACGCAGTTCATTGTTGGAAACATCGTAGATCTTTTATACGTCTCAAGCGGGTAAATAATGGCTTTTTATACACCAAAGCTCACACAACTCTAATTACTGTAATAATCAATCAAACAACAATTTATTGCATCTCCCACATACTGTACAGACCTATAGAAAATACTTACAGTGAATTATATTGTGGCAATTCATCTTTATTTTACAATGCTCCTTTTGTTGCGTAGTGGCTCAATAGACTGGATCAAAGGAGTACATGACACAAGTCTCACACTTGCTTACGAGCTAAGGGACACAGGCCGCTATGGATTTATTTTGCCTCCATCTCAGATCATTGATAGCAGTTTAGAATTTTTGGACTCTTTGCTGGAAGTGATGAGACAGTTAAGAGCTCGACTTGAGACTAAACAAACACCAGCGAACAAATTGCCCTCAATTCCTAAGTCCGCAAATAAACTTCCAGAGCTTAAAGTGCCAGTTGAGCTGAGGCGATACATCTACCAACAGTAAAAGCATTGCATTACAACTTGAGATCGTGAGAGAGTGCCAACATCTTTAAGCCAACGTTGAATATACCATAGCATCGATCAATACTCCTTCCTAAAATATACCACAGGATACAATTACGTGTCTGTATTGTGTTTTGTTTTGCCAGAGTGTGTTCAGAATTTAATAGACCCATGGGAAGAATCAAATCAAATAATATTATACCTTACAACTTACAACATGCAATTAACAACGAATAGTATGTATTATTAAATTAAATTATGAAACATTCGCATGCTAACTTCCTCTCTCTCTCTCTCTCTGTCTGTCTACCACCGATTTGTTTGCTTTATCATTTCCATTTCAATCTCTGCAGTGCACTTTATAAGAACCGAGTAATTTCCATGAAAAAGTCTTCCACAAACGACAATTAATTACTGCATGTAACATTCACACACAATGAAAGAATGATAGCAGGTTGTGTTTTACATTTTCCAGTAAAACTACACGAAGTGCAAACAACTTTTATATGATAGCTTTAGCTTCCAAAACAGACATCTAAAACTATTCCACTGCTATGTTCCTGCATATTCCCTGTGGAGTTTCCTTTTGTTGACTTTTCCCGTATTTCACACAGGAATCAAATCAGAATCCTTCGCAGAAGCGTAACACAAACACAACACTAACACATTCATATGACGTACATTGCACATAAGGAACAAAAATTCATAACACTTTGATAACTCAAGTTCATTTGCATTCCTCTCCGAATTTCTTTCACTCACTGTCAAACGGGCTTTTCCAGGTTTACTCACATAATAATATTATTACTGTGCTCTCGGTGTTTGAGTCAGAGAGAAAGTTTCAGTATTCCAGGCATGTTGTCAACTCTGTATTGATTATAGTAGTCTCGTTATATTACATACTACGCAATGCAATTCTCAGGCCTTGTGGCATACTTGACATTTTGGAAGCCTACAAAATGATACATTGACACATCACACCAAAGGACTATACTTACAAACGTATTATGTTGTTCTAGCAAGAATTTACTTCTCTTCGCATCTACCTAAGTGAGTTTGTGTAAAGCCAGTCAGTACGATTCTCATTTCACGGTAATGGATATTAGTAGACAATATTGATTTCATAAACTATAAAAATATCCTAGCTAGTTCCAAGCTTATAGAGGTTTATGTTTTACTATTGTGCTACATAGAACACAGAAGTTGTAAATGTAGGTTTTTACTATAAGGAGGAAAAAGTTGGGAAAGAGTGGGGCATCAAAGAAAAAGCACAGAACTATATCCATATACGTCGACATGTTACAGGCAAATGCGTTTTGTAAGTTTATGTTTCCTGTGTATATGCATAGAGTTATATAATATGGATTCACTCGTTTACGGTATAACGGAGAAATGCACACTTGGAGAAGTGGAATGGGTAATAAGGTACTCGAAGACACAGCCATAGGTCTTTGTGGTAATCTTTATTTTGGAGTTGATGCCAACTGTGCTGTTGTGTTGCACCAAGAAAGGATATTATGTGGAATCAGTCAAAATGACAATTCACTTTCACAATGGCACTGTGATCTCAGGCTGAAGCCTTACGTTTATGAGGTCAAATGTCAACTTGGCATTCATACACGTCTCATTGTAGCATTTGAAAATGATAATACTTTATACCCTTCCGTTGTCATTCATAATATCATACCATCAACCGAAAGTACACAGTTGTAAAAGGAGCGGATGAGTAGATGAGAATAAAATTCGGGTAAATCAGGCGAGACAGAAATGAACTGGTAGTGGTTGGTGAAAATGCCAAGAGATAAAATAGAAGTGCAGAATCTGAGGAGGTTTGTGTATTCTAGGTGAAAATGCTCGGTTGGAAATCCCATTAAGGTAGGAATGATAGGAAACCTCTCCGAATTTATTTAATTAAAGTCAGTTTGTCATTCTATTAATTTGCGCCGGAAGAAAGTGAAAAGGAGCTTTGGGGTAGAATGAACACCGAGAGAGGGTCTTGTTTCCTTTCTCCCGTCATTTTCATCATCTGCTTCAACTCAACTCATCGTTTTGTCTTTTATGCTACATGCGAAATGTTACAATTCATTTTACATGGAAATTGCTTTGTAACGATGATGAGATCCGACGAGTTCTCATAAACAGCGAGAAGACAGTAAGCGACCCTGTTTGAAGTTTAAACCTGAGTGAGACGGAAACATTTTATGTCAGCTATAATAGTAATATCCCTGGAAAGTTAATACTTCCTGCTGAAGTGAATCTGGAGGAAAACCGTGAGACATTAGATTGCATGACACGACTTTTGGTCTTGTCTGGCCTAGATAGTACTAAAACTCTTTGAGTGTGGTTCGCTGCGTTTTACTTTGCAATTTGCTCCATCAATGTACTTTCCCGGGGTCTAAGGATACAACATAATACACATAATAATATAAGTACCCAAAATACCTCATAATGTACCAGGATCCATTATATATGAAATAGGTTACGTTTAGAGTGCGCGTGTACTGTGTATATCACCCTACTAAAAACTAAATAAATACGGAGAGAAAGACAAGTTGAGAGAAAGTGAGAGAATCCTAAATGTTTTTGGAGCAGCACATTTATTTCGGAATGCAACTGTGGCCGTTCCAAGCGAAAGAAACTATGTGCGGGTGAGTGCGGGCAACATCGCGAAAAGTGAAGAGAGATTCTCTATTATGGTGAAAATGGGGAAAGGAAGAAAGGAATATGAGTTAGAGCGAGAGATTCTTTTGAAATGTAGGAAAAATAGAAAGGAGAGAGATATTATTAGTGTGTGTTTGGAAATGGAAAAGCGGGCATGCATTGCTTGTTAAAGTTGTACATATATTATTACATGGTATAGGGAATATAGACGAAGAAATTCTCCAGTGTGGTGGTGGAGGCTACAAAAACACTACGAACGACACGTTGATGTGTCCTTTCAGCCCACAGCTGCCGGAGAAGCTACTGGAGAGAATTTTCTTTCATTGGTGATTGTGAGTGTGTGTTCAGCGTTAGTTCTTGTGTAGACGTTGTACCTGTCTCCCGGAAGGTAAACGTAAACGTGGTAGACTTCGTGTTCGCATTATTTTCATTCTGCATTTCATCTATGTGGGTTTCTGTGTATATGGAATAGTAGAAAACGTTCTCCCCGTTGGCGACACACTTGTATTTTTACAACCCCCCGAACATTGCATTGTGCTAGAGTGGTACATTATACTACTGGCCTAGAGAGTCTGCTGTTCGTTGGAGGAACATCGTTGAACTAGTGTTCTCTGAGTCACAGTGGCAGAGAAAAGTGACCATTCATTTTCTCCATAAGTTACCCGGAAACTCATGCGCGGTTGAGGATCGATAGAACTGAATCTCTTCTCACTCTCTTCCATCCATCCGTTCAACATGGAATCACTGGAATTCAGGTAAAATCAAAAACCAATAATTGAATTAATTCGATATAAAGCTGGGTTAAGCCTATTTAATATTTTCTTGGAGACAAACTTGAGGTGGTGCAGGTGAAAGTATTCCTGGAGAAGATTGAGAAAGTACAAGACAAAGGCTCAACCATCGCGCGCCTGTTTTGTTTAAACCTTTCCCCCAAGTGATGTGTCTCATAAATCCGTCAATCTAAAAACTGCATAAGATTTGCACTTAAAAACAAGGTTTTCTGATTTTCTTATCTCGCAGGACACATTTACCATCAAAAACCCCGAAATGTGACACAAGTATTTGGTCTGTGCTGAAAACGTGTATGGGGAAGGACTTGTCAAAAATTACAATGCCAGTTCAATTCAATGAACCTCTTTCTTTTCTTCAGAGAATCAGCGAGTGCATGGAATACAGCCTTTTATTGTGCAAGATTAATTCTGCTGATCCTGTTGAAAGGATGGAGGTCCCGTGAGACACTTTTATTGTGCCCATTTCTGTCTTTTGTAATTGCTTTGGATTTTATTCCCATTCTCATTTCTTATGATTAACTTTCCAGTGTGTTACAGCCTTTGCTGTTAGTGCTCTTGCTTCTAACTGGAATCGGCTAGGAAAACCGTTTAATCCCTTGTTTGGAGAAACTTATGAGTTGGAACGAGACGGCTTTAGGTGTAGTGTACATTACATTTTTATTCTTAGTATAACCACAATAATGGCAACAAAAGGTTCTTATTCTTTCATTAAGTTTGTATTTTACTTTCTTTTTTATCGGTGGGTTTCCCATCATTTATGTTTATGGCACACAACAAAACAGACTAGTTTGCGAGCAAGTCTCACATCACCCTCCTATCTCGTCCTTCCATTCAGAATCAGAAACATATGTCTTCCAAGGCTGGGTTCATCCGAAGCTTAAATTATGGGGAAAGTCCGTCGAAATTCACCCGAAAGGAAATATGAAGCTATTTTTGAAAAAGTATGTTGTTGATGATTTTCATACCTATATATCTTATAATCTGTAGTATTCTTCTGAGTTTCATATTCATAACAAAGCCCAATATTTCAAACGTTTGTGTGCGGTTAAAATATTTGGAAAATATGCATTAGCTTGATATGATTCCATTTTATCTTCATATTCTAGTTTCAATGAAACTTATACTTGGTCGAATGTCAATTGCACTGTCCACAATGTGATTGTTGGAAAACTTTGGATAGAACATCATGGAACGATGGAGGTGGCGTGTGCTGAGACAGGCATGAAAATTAATCTGCAGTTCAAGCCAGCAGGGTGGTTTAATAATGAGCTGCATCGTATGGAAGGATTCATTACAGATTCCAAGTGAGAAATTCCAAAAATTATATTCTTCCACAACATACATAATGTAACAGCTTGAAACAATAAATTTTTAATGATGATAGAAAAAACAAGCTACGTTTTGTGTACGGAAAGTGGACGGACATTATTCGTTCAACAGACTTGGAGTCTTACGACGAATACATGAAAGCTAATGCTCATAAATTTAGGTAATAAAACTTTTTTCCACGTCAACTTTTTATTTGGTGAAAGCATTAGTGAAATTAATTGTACCGTGTGATGGTGTTGTTTATTGGAACTGGGAAGGGAAGTACAGCTTTTCTAGATTGCATTACACGGGAAGTAGACAGCTTTTGTTTGCATAATTGGTTTAATTAAAGCTTCGCAGTGAATGGAACAAGATTTTGAGAATCTAATTACTGAGTAGTATTTAATGAAATCATCTGAACTTACAAGGATATTTTTTGTACTATAGGTTAGGAGAGCCGTCACCCACAGACCCGAAGAAATCTCCTTGCGTCAGCCCGTCTCCGGGCAGGAAAATGTTCCAAAAGTTCAACTCTCTCTCTTTGGGGAAATCATTCAGTACAAGTGTAGATGTAAGTGTAAGTACATAAAAGCATCTTCCATGTTCTCTCTGACTCAGACTGACTCTTCCATGGCATCACCAGAGAAAAACTTCGAGATGATTTTCTATATCCTTTCTGCGATTCTAATAATAATATTCCCTGTAGATTCTCTGCACTCTAAGCAGCAAGTCAAATATTTGAGATGCTAATATGTTGGATGTTCATACGTTTCCCCACATCCTTGAGCATTTTATACCGACCTATATACGCTATGTAGTTTTAACTAAAAATTCTCTAATTCAATTGCAAATTAGATTGGTAGAGAGTTCAAAATCAAACTTTTCTTCTTCTCAGAATAGACATCAACCCTTCCCGATTTACTTACTACGTGATATTACACATTTAGATTAAGGAGACCATAATAATATTATTTTGAAGTCTGAATTTTGCTTTTAACAGATAATATTATTACTGACTGTGTGTGTGAACTTACTTTCAAAAGTAATGCGTATCACAGCGGGTGTGTTGCCTTAAGTAGTTACAGTATATTATGGGAGTGTGTCATGAGTCAGTTTTCATTTGGGTTTTGCTACTTGGAAACTTGAGTTCACTGATGTATGTGCTTAATACACGTCAAGAATTTACAATATAGTGTAGTTCTGTCTGTGTCTTTGACAGCTTAATTTCCCAGTTGTCGTTTCGTCTCGTTTCTTGAGTTTCTTCTCATGTCTCATAATATTACTTTCTCTGTATGAACGCATATAGTGTACATGTATATGTGTGCAATTGAATTCACAGGCAAATCCTGCTGATGACTACACGGACGAAAATCAAGAGGAGTCCATGCCCAAGTCAGATGGTGATGTGATCGATATTCCTAATTCAGTTACTCTTTGGGAAGTTGATCCAAGACCCGAATATGCAGCTGACGTAAGTTATACATATTGTATTCAAAAGGGCTCAGATCGGATTAACATTCTTCAGTCGCTTTGAGAAATTGTACGACTTGCATAATCAATTCTTTATTAGTCTGCGATCTACCCCATTTGGAGTTCAGTAAATAGCACTATTTGTCGTGATGCAGGACCTCTTTGCACTCTTTGCATCTCTGAGGCAGTAGAGTAGAGATAACGATGAGGTGAAAGAGTTGCTATAAAATAATCGTAAAATTTAAACTCTGCTGCTGTTAGAAGCTCCTCTTGAGTGAGTCTACCACTTCCATCTCCTTCCAGTTCCAATAAGTCATTGTGGAGCAGTGTATTTATATAACACTCAAAAAGTAGAGCAGCAAGTTCAGGCAGTTAGATTGAAAAGGAAGATGAAAGTCGTAGATGTACCTACATGTGTGCCAAGTGTGCCTTAATGTTTACTCTTCAGACAAATATATATGATATTGCTTAACAGTTTGCGAATCTTTTATTCTTGCAGTACTACCACTTTACTTTATTTGCCATCAGTTTGAATCAAACTCTTCCTAATATGAAGCTCTGCCCGACTGATTCAAGGTAAGTGCATACATTCGTTGAGTAAACAAGAATCAAGGGAATTGGAAATGAGCAGAGTGAATGGGAATAAATAGTGCAATTTGTACCAACATTGTTTTCAGACTCCGCCCAGACATTAAAAAACTAGAGGAAGGGGATTTGGATGGAGCTTCGGAAGACAAAACTCGTTTAGAGGAACGTCAAAGGAAAATCTTGAAATCGAAAAACGACCCTAAAGCTCAGTGGTTTGACAAGAATGGTGACGATTGGGATTTCAACGGAAAGTATTGGAGCGATCCCAAGTCTCATATCAACAATATATTTTGAGATAGGAATAACTTTCACTGCTATAAACCAAAGCACATCACCACTTACATGACACATCAAAATATTGCGTTGCATTCAGTACGACGACGCAAAATGTAACAAAACGAATCCAAATCTCTCTACTCTAAAACTATACTACAGTATTTAGATACAGAACAAGGTACAACTACAACCCTAGAGAAACACATACATTCCTAATCCTACAACTTCTCCAGACACAATCTTTGCTCTCAATGTTCAAGGAACTGAAACTTAAAGCATTTCAATGATCAGTGAATACTAAATACTTTATAGAAACAATATTACTATTGGTAGTAATAGTAAAACTCGTACGGAATGTTGTTTCATTGTGTTTACACTTTTACGAAGACGCTATTGCCTACAATCACAAAAAAAAGGAATTCGCAAAAGCATTAACCTTAGAATTCACACGTAACTTTCAAAGTAACACGCATTCTTACTGAGAAAACAAAAACAAAACAAAAAAGTTTATAAAAAAGTTAGAAATTCATGCAAGCAAGCAATGCACAGAGTATCTTTAGGGTAAATTAGAAGAGGAAGGCAGATACAGTAAGTCACGTATGGTTATAGGTAGGAAGTACTAAACACGCTCAGTCAGATGAAATATATAGCGAAATACTAAAAGCATTAAATAGAGATTAGTAGCTGAAACTACCAAAGAGAAAGGCATAAATTATTTACCTTCACATGCATTTGAAAGTACATGACTGTGGTGCTTTTCTAGAGAAGCGATAATTTATACTATACATATTACATACATTTACGGAACTTGTAGTACAGTACAAAACTACCAGAACGCTGACATGACTTTGCAGTGATGATTAGTGTCTAGTGTAGTAGGAAAGTAATCATATTTGTAAGACTATCATCGCAATATATACAGGAACATTGCAAATACCCTGCCAAGTGTATTTAAGCAATAGTAACAAAACTGAAATCACGTACTCGACGAGATTTATATTAAAGTAGAAGCCACGCTGACCTATAGGAAACAGTAGAAACGATGAACAATAAGCAAAGAGCTGTATAGTTTGTGCAGGTTGCTTTGTAGCAGAGCATCCCGTATGCAATAATAGAGAGAGTTCCTTTATACTACAAACGTAATACGATGTAGAAGAATAGTAAATGTACATAATATCCTATACCAAAAAGGCATAGATAAATGGATCTCATCCAATGAACATGGAATTAACATTCCTAAACCAAGTATTGTCCCATTCTCATTATTGCCTGTCCGGAAACACGAACTGTTTACTCTTTCTTTGTACTTATTTGCAAACCAAAGTCATCAAGTGTATATTGATTAGAATTTAGTACGTTTGCTTTTGCAGTCAATGTTGTAAATACGCCAGACAAAGATAAAGCTAAGGTTCCTCTCTTCCCTTTATACTTTATATCCTGTAGATTCATTACAGTTATAACCTACGGTAGATCAATTTTGCGTGAATATTAAGCATATAATGAGTATATGTATAGTGAACGCATTAAGTACATACCTAGTAGTTCCTAAATATAGTATTATATTTAGTATTGTAGAATTTGCTCTTTATGTTATCTGATCCAAACCTCGAAGCAGAAATCGATTACTCTTTCGTTTTGTAGTACAAAATGAATATAAATAAAATGATTTTCATATATCTATGTTCATCGTTAATTTTAATTTAAAGCTAATTGTGATACATATACTACATGATAAATGAAAATGAATACCTAAACACGTAAATAATTTTAAACCCTTTAGGACATAGTGATTTACAAGAATGAGCAGAAAAAAGCATTAACGTCAAGATTCATTACGTAATTGACAAAGCTCGTGCAAAGCAAAGCTTTATATTATTTACTTAAATGTGTGCTGGAAGATTTTTTTGCACATAAATTGGAATTTGCGTCTTACTTAATATTAAGAATCGAAAATTCAATCTTGTCGAAAAAATAGTTTTCTTACCTCTATATATTTTACTTACAACTTGTTAGCGTTGATGTTGGATTGGACAAAGAAATTAGGTAATCAGTAGTATAGGGTAAGTAATACCTATACTACTGTGTCTGCAATATACATGTACTTTTATGTCCACTGCTGCATGCTAATGTTTATTAAATTCAACGTAAAAACGACGCAATGGGAAGGGAATAACTTGGCTTGGGTATAACTGATAACAATTACTTTAATTTTGAGGATATAATACAAATTTGCATTATAGCTGTACTTTTTGTTGCGAAACATGTGAATAATTTAGTAGAGTGAAAAATTAATTAAAGAAATTGTATATAAATGTAAATATTATATTATTAACTTGTATCAAAATTCCATAATTGAGCTGCTCCGCCAGTATTCGCAAACATAAAAATCGTAAATGACATGTGTCAGCGCTAACATTAACACATTAGGGCTCATCAATGGACATAGTAACAGTAATAAATAGCATTCAGTAAGATTTTGCATGTTCAGCTTCAGCAATTTAGCTAACCCATTTCCACTCCTCAGGAGGTAGACACATTTTTTCGTGATTAGTGTGACCCCATTGAAATCCATTTGGTAATCGACTCTCATACTTTTCGCTTTCGATTGGATTGCTTTTCATTGTGTGCAGCATTGAACAAACTCGACACAAAAAGTTAGTTGGTACAAAGTTACCTGTAGATTTCCATTTGAAAAACTCGTTATAAAGCATGTCATTATTGTTCAACATGAGCAGGTAGTCTGCAAGGTCCTTTTGCGACTGAAAGTGTTCCACGTGTATAAACGAATTCTTGGGAGCTTGTGCCTTATAATCATCGGGATGAGCTCCGAATACGACTGGCACCATGTCATGCCTATACAATAATGTAATGTTGAACAAAACGAAGAGACAGGATCTGTTAATTATAAATGTAAAATATATTGAGGTAAATGTTAGTTTACTGAAGAGCGTTGAAGAAGAATTTTTCCGTTATGTAATCCCTGCAATGAGCGTTTTCGAAAGAAAGATAGAATTTGTAATCATCTTTAAGGGATTCAAAGCATTTTTTTCCATTTTCAGTATCGCAACCCAAATCACCGCAATCTCCGTAAACATCGACAGGTATGAATTTTTGGAGCTCTTCTACATAACCCAGACGATCGTTATTAGGAGAACAATTGGAAACAACGATTGCGGCTAATTTCGTTTTTCCTTCAGCATAATTTTTCCCTGTGAATATATGCAATCGTTAACTGTGCATTGTTTACAAAATAACCACCTAATTGCTTATGAATGAAGAACTTACAGATAGTATAAAATTTCATTGTATCTTTTACCTTCCAATTTGCTTGTATGGATGAGGTTATGATTTTTTTCAGTTTGCTGATTCTCATGTATTGTTTCATTATTATGCCACAAGTAATACGGGGTCCAAAAATCAGATCCTCGCCAATATGACGCAAGCATTTCATGCTTATTATTTGTAATCGAAAATTCTGATGTCGCATAAGGAGATTCTAGTACGAAGTAAATTAGCTTTACATGAGGACAATAATTTCTATTTTCTACGTAAGATTCAAAACTTATGTCCGCGACATGAAAACCGTCTCTAATTACAATTACAGCATCCGCTGCCTTGTCAAACTGCGGAGGGTCTTCAAACGACTCGATTAATCTACATTTCAAAGATATGTCTCGGCATTGTAAATTTCTTCTAGGTATGCCCCACCATTCAAAGGATTCACCAAGTAATATGTTTGGAATGCTGGAATTCTGAAATTAACACATTTATGCCAATGTGAATTGAGGTAAGTGTAAACTGGTATGAGTAAAGTATACCTGTATACTAATTGAAATGCAATAAATTGTTAAAAATTATTACACAAAACTTATTATGGAAATCCTCTTCTGTCCCATGTCGGTAATGCAGGAAAATCTTGGTAGCTATTACTAATATGGAAAAGAAAAGAATTCTTTTTAATTTACCCATTGTTAGTGTAATTTTTATAGTAATAATTAATGTGCCTAAGTAAAAACATTGGTTGCTAATTTAATGCTAAAATTGCTAAATGAACTGAAGAAACTACTTCTAAATTTGACACTCCAAGCTGTTGCAAGTAACACGTAGTTTTGTTATTTTTGTATCTGTGAGTAAGATTACACTATCTCAGTCTGCTTAAGTGATTAAGATTACTTTACAAAGTGAGACAGATAATCGAAACGAACTGTTTATTGTGTTGCACAATTATTTGTACACGGGCACCGCAAAGTTCAATGTTTCGTTTATCTTTTCTAATATAAATATTGATGCATTTGCACTTATGTTTTTGTAAGAATCGTTCGAATCATAAGTTTGTGACATTATATACAGGTAATATCCGGTAGGATAAAGTAACGATAGCTAACAAGTATATTTATGATACCTACATGGTATACATAATACAGATAATAATATTATATGTAGTTAATGGAAAAGGTGTATATATAGTGTGTAGTATAATTTGTAGTCCTAACATAGATCAAAATGCTTACACCATCATAGTATCAATTTTGCGGAAGATGATAGCATTCGTTCGTGAAAGCGTTTTACTGTATTTGCCATGTACCAACACCAACTTACTAGTACAAATTATGTGTATACTAAAACAAATCCATTATCTATGAAATGAATGTACCGTAATCGATCAAGAATGTACAATACAAGCTGTTAATGGAAATGAAATAAATTTATTGATATCAAATTGGTTGTAAAAGTTCAATAAGTAACTACTTAGTTTATACTTCACATGAAGTTCATAAATACATTGTAGATGAACTTGGCAGAGAATATGAACTTGACTTACAACACAATTAAAAATATTATTGATCAGTAATTAATTTTTTACTCTAATCAAGACCTTCTCAAAACAAATCTATATATTTTCTTTTGATTGTATAAAAACTAAGCTAAGAAAGAAAATCAATGTACATATAATTGCACAATCAAAACGATTTAAACTATCAATAGAGTCATACATGTCTAATTTGTCTAGCCCTAGGCTAGCCGTCTGGCTATCAATAAAGCTATACTGCCAGAGCTACTTATTATACTACTTATAGACAATGGAAGTTAACTCTAGTAGAAAAGGTTAAGCTAACATTTCTAAA
>JABASD010002449.1:0-26680 GCA_019776165.1 Pogonognathellus flavescens
AATTTAACTCAGTTTTAATTTAAGTTCATTAAGTAAGTTTGTTTTTATAAAGTTTCATGTTTATTTGTCAAGCGGCACATTTGAATTTATGCTATCGAATTGTTTCGAATTGCAGCGGATTTTATCCGATTATATGCGATTCGAAACCGCTGCGATCCGAAAGTGCTGCGATTCGAAAGTGCTGCGATCCGGCGGCCATTTGTCGGATAAAATCCGCTGCGATCCGATGCGATTGCGAACTCTGACACACACGTAATATACGGTAGAGTTGGGAAGCCCAACCCTAGGGTTTATCAAGGGTTGACGAGCCCCCGTCAGGTATGGGACTGGGTTGGAGTCGGATTTTAAAAGTTGGTCTGGGGCAGGGGATCTTATAAAAAAGCTTATTATATTAAAAATGCCACCATATTATTTCAAAAAGCACAGTCGGAATTAGCCCGTAAACCAAAACCATGACAGTAAAAAATATAATATTGTACCAATGGTTCATCAGGAATGAAAGACTTGATTGCGAGAGTAAAAACTATTTTTTGCTATTCATTTCTTTATAATAAATAATTGTAGTGTAGGCCGGAGACTATGTGCATTTTGTAGTCTCAACCACCGCTCCCAAATTGTAACACAAGGAGAGTTGAAAAAAGCGCTGAAGTTGAACAAGTATTTACAGCAAGAAATATTATTTCCACTAAAATCAATCTCCACTCTCCACATCTTTTTAGACTTTTTTTACCAAGAAGCATTAACTTTAAAATTTGCATACATCATAAACAAGGTACACACATTGTGGACTCGGCTCTCTTCAAAAATTCGTGTTTTGTGGGGCTGCACCATTACCGAAGTCTGACACACATCAACTGGACACTGGAGGGGGTTGAAACATCCAACATTGAACATCAAATCGGGGTCTTGATGAACTTGTCACTTTTGACTTTGTAGTTTGTACTTCTACACAAAGTCGTCAGTCGCTCCCAAATCTGATCTGTCTTCTCTAGCATTGTAATGCACAATCGGTAGTTACAGTTTTTAACAAGTACTTTCTCGACTCAC
This sequence comes from Pogonognathellus flavescens, assembly GCA_019776165.1. Classification (NCBI taxonomy): domain Eukaryota; kingdom Metazoa; phylum Arthropoda; class Collembola; order Entomobryomorpha; family Tomoceridae; genus Pogonognathellus; species Pogonognathellus flavescens. The sequence continues at coordinate 1,048 of JABASD010002449.1, forward strand.
TTGACAATGACAGTTTAGACAGCAGGAAGGATTTGCAGTTATCAACGGAGGAACGGTGTGTATCCATCATGCCTCGCGAAATCAAAAGGAGTGCAAAAATAAGAGCAGCTGTCGCCGAACAGAAAAGGCTTCGCCGAGGTAAAATAAATATGAAGTTTTACTTTTCAACCAACTTTTAGAGTAAAAAGACCTTTTAACATTCACTGAATAAAGGTCACGACAATGATTGTGAAACGTGAATAAAAATTAGCCCAGTGTCTTCGACAATTTTCTTTACTCTTTTATTTGGAATTTTCAGGTTGAATTTATTTAATTTGGTAAAAGCAAATGCGATGGTATAGGAATGAAAGATTAATTTTATGTATTTATTCCACCCATCAGCCCGAATGACTGAAGAAGAACTGAAGCAACTCCGAGCTGTAGAAACGGAGCGTGCCCGTCAACAAAGAGCTAAAATGACTGAAGCAGAAATAATTGAACGTAGAGCTAAACAATCTGCGAAACAACGAGAAAAGAGATTAACACTCAAATCGGAAGCAATTGAAGAGTTACAAAAAATCAGAGACAGAGCCGCTGAATGGAAACGTCAAAAACGTGCTGCAATGAATGAAGAAGAAAGAAAAAGGAAAAGTGCCCAAGCTACGGAAATGATGCGAAGAAAAAAAGCTCAAATGACGAAAGAAGAACTGAAAAAACTCAATGCTAAAAAAACAGAATATAATCTCCAGAAAAGGGCTCGATGGACAGAAGAAGAATGGCAAAAATTTAAAACTATGCAGGCGGCACGAAAGAAATTAAAAGAAAATGGAACAGCTGTTGAAAAAATCCGACACATGACTTCAATGGTGGTTGGGCTTAGCAAGAGACATCCTGCACGATACGAAATTGTCGGGACCGAATTTAAAAATTCTCTTTCTGGTAAAAACTGAGATTTTATCAAAGCATTCACAATTCACAGTATTCCCATCTTATAAAGTTTTTATTATCCGATATGATTATTTGCAGACATCTTGAATTTATATACTGAAGTTGCAGCACTGAGAAAAAATTTCAAAAAAACTGTGTCTGAAGCTGTCCAAAATGTCGTTGGCGTTCATCGAATCGAAAAACAATTAAAAGCGGGTAAAAACATATCTAGGAAATTTATTTTGTTTATTACCTAATTAAATAAACTAGAAATACATTTTACTTTTACATATGAAGTTGTAACAAATAAAAAATAAAAATATTTTTAATAGTGGGTTATCAATCTCTTACATTTATGGAATTACCTCCTTCAAATTTGGACTACACCTATAAACAAGCATTCAATGCTACTGAAAACGAGACTGAGACAGATCCTTTTCTTGTTCCACCAGGTACATATCTATGATTCACATTTTGTCTTTGTTGAGAATTACAATTTTTATTGTATTTCCTTTTTGTAACTTAATATTCATTTCAAATGAAAATTATATTTGCACTATTTATTGGCGTACTCCCAGGAAGTCAATTCTTGGCATTCTCATTTATGGGGGAAAATGAACTGAAATTAATTTTCGGTTTCTTTTTTACCTTTGTTTTATATTTCTTCCTTCCAGATGCGCAATTTGGAAGTTTGTGTCCTAACAATGAAAACGCAAATGAAAATCCAGCAAAGGACCTTGAGGATGAAACGTTGGAAATCATCTCTCACCGTGAAGTTGCTACGTCTGATATAAATTGCGATGACGAAACTAGAAAAATTAAGAAATTCGCATGTTCGATTTGTTCCAAGGAGTTCGCAACATCTCTTGGTTCAACAATTCACCAAAAAGCACACAGATCAAACTCGGGTGGATTTCCATGTTGCTTGTGCCCAGAAATGTTTAACGACTACAATTTAATGACGTCTCACTATCTTGAACTTCACGCATTGGAATTTGACGCTAATGCCATTTCCATTGAAACAGTAGTTGAAGAACCTGATGAAGTTTTGGAAAGACACAGACATGAATTCGAATTTTCATTGTTGCGAAAATGTTTGGTTTGTTTCCAAACATTTGATAGACCAGGATTGTCTACTTACAGTCACCACATAATTAGCGACCACAGTGAAAACAAAGAATTGCTCAAACATTTCACTTACATTTGTGCCCGCTGTGATAAACCTCATGCAGTTCTGCGCTCTTTGGAATGTCACTGGAAAACATTTTGCTATGAGAAATGGAAAACCGAAGACTTGAATCACTGGAACATCGGAGGAATTGTGTGCGAAAAATGTGGAATGAAATTTTCAAATGAAAGAAGTCTAACTTCTCACACAAGCATATCCCACGTAGAGAAGGAAAAAGTTGCTTGCGAACAATGCGGAAAAGTGTTTGATGAAAAACTTTTGAAGATTCACGTTAAAGCTGTTCACGAAACACACCAGACGTTTATGTGCGAGCAATGTGGAAATCGTTTTAAATCGAGACAGAATTTAATGAAGCACACGAAGATTGTTCATTTGGGAGAGAAACGTTATGCTTGTAAACTATGTTCGAAACGGTTTGAAAATAATTCCAAGTTAGACACTCACATGAATACCCACACTGGGAAGAAACCATTCAGATGCAAGTATTGTGATGAACTCCATGCGTCAAAAATAACGCAAAGTATTTATGAAGGCAATCACGAAGGAACGAGTAAGCAAAGTTCGGGTAGACTGAATGGAAATTACGAGTGTGACATGTGTGGAAAGTGTTTCGAATCTTCTTGCAGTCTCAACGATAACAAATACTCGTTTGACGGTAGTCACACAAGATTTGGATGCAGTTTATGTGCCAAAACATTTCGACATAAAAATAATTTCTACCGACACAAAGTTCAGAAACACAAATCCAGCGGTGAGAATGTAAGTCTTTATTTTATTTTAAATCGCAACTAAGTTTTCTCAGTTGAGAATAATTAATTATGAAAGAAAGGTAGGCAAAACTGAATCTATTAAACTTTACAAGTTTAATATGATAATAATATTAGCAAAATAAAAAATCATATTAAAAGTTAAAAGTATTCCTGTTTATAATTTTTGCACAGGCTCAAATAGTGAAGTTAACGGAAGAAGATGTTTTTGCTAATCTACTTCCAAAACGCGACGACGTTTCAGCAACAATTTATAATGCTCCAGAAACGGGTATGTCCCCTGTTTAATACATAATTAATTTGTGAGTAAAGGAAATTGTTTGGATGAATTCTCTGATCAAAGTTTCCATTAAAATAATTTTTTCTCGTGGAACAAATTCAATTTTAAAACACTCAGATGGTGCTTACTTGAATGTTTGCAGCAACTCCGACTTTCTCGAACATGAGAGTAGAACCGCAGTATTCTCTAGGACGAGAAGATTATTCCCCGGAAATGGACTATGATAATGACATCAACGTAGATGATGTTTCACTTCCGCAATTTGAAGTTGGGGGGTTGAGAAACGCTCAATGTGCAAGGATAAGTCAAACACCTTGGCAGCAAAATAATATTTCTCCATTTGGATCAAACAACGCAGGGTACTCCAATTCTTTGCAAAACTCAGTTTCTGGCACAATTACTGAAGATCTCCTACAATCCGTTCCAAACTCTTCCCGTTTCATCGACTTTTCCAGAGCAAACGTTCCTTCAGGTTGGTCATTCTATTTTTTAATGCGTCAGTGTAAACTCAAACTTCAAATAATTTTATTCGATTCTTCTATCCTTAACAAATTTGTTCCACGCTAATTACTTGAATATGTTAATTATTAATGAGCTATTATTTTTTCATTTACTCAAATATTTGTTTGTGTTGTATTTTTAGTACTGCCCACTTTGACTAAGGACGCATCCAGTGCTAAAGTGGAAGCATCAAAAAATATTGTCAATCAGAAAATCAGCCCGAAAAAGGAACCAAACCGCGAAGTATTTGTAGAAGATTGGGAAAAAGACTCTTTCGTCGCAAATGTCGATCTGAAAAACCTAGCAAAAATAAAAATTGAAAGTAAGAACCTCTATATATTATGAACTAGCATTGGAATTATAAAATATTTGAAATAATTAATATTCTTCCAGCTGTATAAATATCGGTTATTTATTTATTTTGTAGCACTGGATGGTGTTGAATCTACCAAAATCAAGAATGAAAACGAAGCTTCAATTTTTCCTAAGAAGAATTCTTCAGTATTCAACTCTTCCAATAAAAACCCGTTTGTGAGGTTGACAAGATTACTAGAGCACCACTGTGTCCCTTGTGATAAAACGATTTTCGCCGTTAGTGAACGTGAAATTCGCAAACATAGTCGAACTCATCTTAAAAATGAGTCGAAAAAGCGGTCTAAATATGTGTATAGTAGTGACAATGGAAAATGGAAAATGAAGGGGTTTGATTGTCTTTATTGTGAAAAGAAAAACTTGTCTGGTAGAGAAATAGTAGCTCATTGTAAAATAGAACACCCAGGTTTAAAACCTCTGAGGTGTAAAATATGTCCATGGATGTCGAACACGATAGATACATATTACAATCACAAGAAAAAACACAATGCACCAAAACCGAAACCACCACGCGATCCGAATGCGAAAAAGGAAATTTTGTGTGAAGTGTGCGGGAAGGCATTTTACTCAAAAGAAGTCATGTGGAGTCATCGTTCGACCATGCATCGTCGGGAAATAAATGTTCAGTGTGATATCTGTCACAAAATGATTCGGGGAAGGGGAAATTTGAGACTGCACAAGCAACGTCACTTGGAAATAAAACCTCATTTGTGTGAAGAATGCGGAATGACCTTTGTTACACCGAATGAACTGAAACACCACGTCAGAGTAAAACATGAAGGAAAAAAAAGAACACCGAAGGAAAAACAATCGCGTCCATTTTCTTGTAACTGTTGTCCATATAAGTTTGTCAAAGAAGTTGCACTCCAGAAACATCTGCCGTTGCACGATCCTAATAGAAAATATTCGTGTGATGAATGTGGATTTCGATTCAATTGGTACAACTCTCTTTTTAGTCATAGAAAAGTTATGCACAAGAACATTAAGCCAAACAGAAAACCCAAAACGCTTTCAACGGATGCTCTATAATATTTCAATGAGATTGAGAATTTATGTTGAATATTCTATAACATACGATGTCAAATTATAGTTTTTTGATTCCATGCTCTTCAAGCTCAAGTCTTTAAATGAGTTTGACATTAATAAATGAATTTATGGAATTCAACAGTTTGAAGTCCTAACTGAAGTTTCAATTGTTAATATTATTTCCCACCTTGATGCAACATGTAACATAAATATATTATTTATCCACCCATGCATAATTTGCACCGGGGGGGGGGGGCTTCTAATTGAAGGAGGCTTTTAATATGTCGTTGATGGGGAGGCTACTATTGTACTATTAGAGGGAGGTTTCTAATAGGGGCAATACGGTAATTTTTATTATTTAAGATTTGATTTTAGAATTTTAGCTAGTCCAGTGTTGGCACTGGGACATCTGAAAAACAGACGTAGTGTAGTGTACTTACAACGGAGCATGTGTAATTTTCGTCTTCGCTAAACTACACACTCACAAGGAAAGAAGGAAAGGCGCTAAAGTTAAACGCAGGAAATTTTATCATTTTGACTTTTGTTCACAATTTTTTATATTTTACAAATCTCAAGTTTTACAATACTATACGGTGGAATTTAAATTAACTTCATATATTGGTTCAATTTAAATATTTGCGTTTATTTTAGTAACGGTAACGGCTGAATAAGGATAATATAATATAATAAAATTTCTAATTATTTTGATTAAGGTTACTGTGCAAATAGCTGTATATTATTATTATTATTATTTGGTTTTATTCACAGGCCACTTTAGCATTTACAAAACAAGTACCCACAAGTACCTGTAAAACCGGATTAACGGGATCATTAATTTATTCATCAGTCATGCATCAAGAAGTAAAAACGGAAGCTCCGGAAGCAAAAAGAGCAGCAGCTTCAGAACAAAAAAGATTGCGCAGAGGTAAAGTAAAATATAAAAATCTAAAACTCATAAAAATTGAAAATAACAAAACAAAAGTAGATATCAACGACGTATCTATAAATTTGTAATTGGGGGAGGGGGCTTCAATTTTGGCCAAATAATGCCTTTTATCCGGAATCGAGGGGGGGGGGGGGGCTGAACGCAATCTACTTTTGTTTTGTTATTTTCAATTTTGGCCAAATAATGCCTTTTATCCGGAATCGAGGGGGGGGGGGGGCTGAACGCCGGCGAGTATCTAGGATTTCGTAACGGGAGGGGAGCTCGAGCCATCTGGGAGGGGCTCAAAGCCTAAATAAACCCTTTTTTCTCAAATATGTGGGGGCTGAAGCCCAGTGAGCCCATTAGCCCATTCGTAGATACGTCCCCGGTCATCGGACTATAAGCAAAAATAAATTGAATAGTTTAAAAATGTTTCCTGGCCTAAAACATTCAATTTTAGTCATATTTTGAGATCAATAAATATTATTAGGAGTTTTGGTCTTAAATCCTAAAAATATGCACACATTTAAATAATTTATTTCGTTATTTATCATATCCGGTGTTCTGTGACAGTTAGAATTAGTTATAGTAATACAAATAATTTATATCACCCTCATCCAGTGATTTCTGTTTTCATGTCCCGGTTATTTAAATGTGAATTATATTGAAATGCGAACAAATTGACAATAATTTAATAAATGAAATCAACCTCGTGTCTCACAAAAATCCATATGTTTATATTTAATCATTTATTGTACTTACTATATCTGAAAATTACATTTTATTAATTTTATTACAGCTCAAATGACTGAAGAAGAGTTAAGGCAAGCGAGAGCGGTAGCAGCCGAACGTGTACGCCGGAAAAGAGCTCAAATGACGGAGGAAGAGATAGAGATCCGCAGGGCTAGAGATGCTGCCAAAAAGCGAGAAAGAAGGTCAGCACTAAAGTCTGAAGAAGAACTACAACCAATCAGAACCGGAAGAGCTGAACGTGTACGTCAGAAAAGAGCTCAAATGACCCAAGAAGAACTTCAAAAACACAGAGCCAGAGATGCTGCAAAAAAGCGAGAAAAAAGATTAGCAAAGAAGTCTGAAGAGGAGCTACAGAAAATCAGAGCAGGAGAAAAAGAACCGAAACGTCAGAAAGTTGAAGAAATGACGGAAGAAGGACTAGAAAAAGCAAAGTATAACAATGTGAAATATGAGCAGCATAGAAAAAAAAGTCAGATGACGGAAGAAGAACGAAAGAAACGCAAAGATCAATCTTATCGATTAAAAAGAGCTCGAATGACGGAAGAGGAGAGGAAAAAGTTTAACCTTAAAGCAGTGGAACGGAAGAAGATAAAAGAGAATGGAACAACTGTAGAAAGGGTTCGAAGTATGATTTCGGTGGCAGGTGAACTTGCTCATAGACATCCTGCGCGCTACGAAATTCCGGGAACTTTCATCAAAAATTCACTCAATGGTAAACCTTTATTTTATCAAGGCATTCATTCGTTATTTCATTTTTACCTCAAAATATCGATATTTTTCAGATATCTTAACTATGCACACGACGATTGAAAAACTCAGAATGACTTTCAGACAAACCGTGATTGATGCTGTCAAAAATGCCATCAGTCTTCACCAAATTGAAAAGCAGACCAAAACAGGTAAATTTCAAAATTATGATCTGTCCATTTGGTATTTGTATATCACCAGCATTTTTTAAAACTCCTTTTTCTACTCCAATGAAATGTTGGTAAAGATTTTATTGCTTTGTTACATAATTGTATGTAATAAATAATTGTTCAATACAACATTTCTCCTGGAAGACTAACGGCGAATATTAACAATGAAATTATGTATATTTAAAAGCGGGATACCGGTCGCATACGTTTGTGGAAATTGGCAATTGTGGCACTACGCAAAAAGAATTTACTCAAAGTGACAATGAGGCAGACCCTTTACTTGCTCAGCCAGGTAATTTTTCTTTAATTTTTTTATAATTATCTTTGTGGAGGTCATTTCTGTTTATGTATTCCAAGTCTCTTGCATGTGAAAAGTTAATAAATATTATACTTACACTAATAAATATTTTAAATCATTTTTTAGATGTGCAAACAGAAAAATTAAGTTGTTCCATTGAAAACACAAATGAAAATGCAATAGCCGACAAGACTAATGAGACTTTTGAAGTTTGCAACTACGTTGGTGCTCCAGAAAAGTGTGATGAAAAGATGACTTCAAAGAAATTCCAATGTTCGACTTGTGCTAAGAAATTTGAAACTTCTCTCGGTTTGATGATTCACGAAAAGGGACATTCAGCTGACCTGAATGAATTTAAATGTTCAATTTGTTCTCAAATATTTAATTCGTATATTTCAATGACGACTCACTACCTTCAAGTCCACTCGTTCGAAACTGACGTTCACGCTGTTGCCGAAGCTGAAGAATTTGACGATGTTTTGGAAAGACACCGACACGAATTCGAATTTTCATTTTCACGTAAATGTTTGATTTGTTTTAAATCGTTTGAAATAGAAAAAGCGCGTTTGACCACGTACAGGAATCACTTAATCGAAGATCACAGTGAAAACAAAGAATTGCTCAGACGTTTCACGTACAATTGTGTAGGCTGCGACAAACATTTTGCAGTTCTGCGTTCTTTGGAAACGCATTGGAAATTAATGTGTCTTAAAAAATGGAAAAATGAAAGTGACGAAATCAGTCGTGGAATTGTTTGCGAAAAATGTGGAATGAGATTTTCAAATGAGAAAAGTTTAGCTTCCCATTCAGATATATATCATGCTGATATTCCAGAAAAGAATAAAGCCGTTTGTGAACAATGCGGAAAAGAGTTTAAGGAGGAAAAACTTTTAAAATTGCACGTTAAATCTATTCACGTAGCACGCCAGACGATTATTTGCGAACATTGTGGAAGAAGGTTTACAACAAGGCAGGGTTTACTAAAGCACACGAAAAGTGTTCATTTGGGGGAAACACGTTTTACCTGCAATTTATGCGGGAAGGGGTTTGGAACTAATTGCAGATTAGACATTCACATGAATTCCCACACTGGGGAGAAACCGTTTCAGTGCAAGTATTGTGACAAAAGCTTCGGCTCAAAGTCAGGGATAATAAATCATGAACGGAAACATGAAGGAAGGGTTTTCAAGTCTAGACTAACGGGACAAAACAACTTCCGTAAACGCTACGTTTCAAAAGATTTAAAATTTGCGTGCGAAATTTGCGGAAAGCGTTTCAGGCATATTGGTTTATTGAAAGATCACAAATACTCACATGACGCTGAACCGCGATTTGGATGCAGTTTGTGTCAACAAACATTTGGAACGAAGAATTATTACTACCAACACAAACTACAGAAACATCGCAACGAAAAGGCAAGTCTTCATTTTTTTTGGAATGCAAAAATTTTCCCTGGAAACTCCATGCCCCCTTATTCGATTTCCCCTATTCAACTCTGGCCCCTTTGAGGGAGAGCTTCAATTTTAATATTTAATTCTAATTTAGTTTCCCCGTTTTTCTCATATAATTCCGCCTTCTTCGGGGCGGGACCCATTTTTCCCACTTACCTGGGAAGCTGGGGTGCCAGCTGGAAGCTTGAACAAATTCCATCCCTTTGTCATCTTTCTAATTCTAATTATGTTCCAACTAACTAATTTTTTCAAATTCCGTACTAATAAAAACTAATTTTTGAAATATCTGTGCAGGGACACGTTGTAAAGTTAATTCCCGATGCAGAAACGCCTCCAACCATGTTTGATCCAAAGAATCCGACAAGCTCGAAAGGATTTGGATGCAGTTTGTTTGGACAAACATTTCAGCATACAAATAATTTCTACGCACACAAAGTGCAGAACCATAAAGCCAGTGAAAATGTAAGTCTCAATGTCAGTTTTTAAAATCGAAACAAAATTTTCTTTTCATTTTCAAATAACTAAAATTATGAACGAGTCGTTTACACAACTGAATGTACTAAACGTCACAAGTTTAACACGATAATAATATTTATTAGAAAATTGAAAATATGTATTAAAAGCTAAAAATATTGTTCTTTGAAATATTTTCACAGGCACAAATAGTGAAGTTAACTTCGGGAGATGCTTTTGCTAATCTACTTCCGATACGTCAAGATGATGCAGCAATATTTTATAATGCTCCAGAAACGAGTATGTCCATTTTAATAAACTATACTATATTATTGTGCAATATGAGAATACATATTAGAAATTAAACCAATTAATACAATGCTTTCGAAATTTTGCCTTAAGAGCATGGAAAGCAGGGAAATTGTTTAGAGTAATTATCTGATCCCTTCCAGTGAAATAATTTTTTCCCGTGGAACAAAGCCACTTTTAAAACACTCATTCATAGAGTACTTGAATTTTTGCAGGAACTCCGACTTTCTCGAACATGAGGTTAGAACCGCAGTATTCTCAAGGACGAGAAGATTATTCTCCAGAAATGGACTATGATAATGACATCAACGTAGATGAAACTTCACTTCCTCAATTTGAAGTTGGGGGGTTGAGAAACGCTCAATGTGCAATGATCAACGAAACACCTTCGCAGCAAAATAATATTTCTCCGTTTGGATCAAACAACGCAGGGCAGTCCAATTCTTTGCCAAACTCAGTTTCTGAAACATATACTGAAGATCTCCAACAATCCGTTCCAATAAACTCTTCCCGTTTCATCGACTTTTCTAGAGCAAACGTTCCTACAGGTTTTTTCTTTACCTAACCACTTTGTTTCACTCTATCCGCCCTGTATGGTGGCACAGTTATGTTATCTTTGAATCACTTAAATATTTGTTGTTGTATTTGTAGTGGTTTCCACTTTGACTGAAGATGCATCTAATATTAAAAGGGAAAAATCAGAAACGGTCGAAAATAAAAAAACAAGGGGGAGAAATGAGCAAAACCACAAAGTGTTTGTGGAAAATTCGAAAAAAGATTCTTTTGTCGCAGATTTTGATCTGAGCGACCTCTTAAAAATAAAAATTGAAAGTTAGAACCATAATATAATATTTTATAAAACATAATGAACTAGCATTGAAATTATAAAATATTTCAAATGATTGATATTCTTCCAGCTGTGTACATATTCGTTATTTATTTATTTTGTAGCACTTGATGGTGTCGATAAAGAATCTACCAAAGTCAAGAATGAAAACGAAGCTTCAATTTTTCCCAAGAAGAATTCTTCAATATTCAAATCTTCCGATAAAAACCCATTTGTGAGATTGGCAAGATTACTAGAGCACCACTGTGTCCCTTGTGATAAAACAATTTTCGCCGTTAGTCAACGTGAAATTCTCAAACATCGGCGAACTCATCTTAAAAATGAGTCAAAAAAGCGTCCGAAATATGTATTTAGTAGTGGCGATGGAAAATTCCAGATGAACAGTTTTGATTGTCTTTATTGTGAAATGAAAAACGTGTCTGGTAAGGAAATAGTAGCTCATTGTAGAAAAGAACATCCAGGCCAGAAACCTCTGAAGTGTAAACAATGTCCATGGATGTTGAACACGATTGATGCATATTATGGCCACAAAAACAAAAAGCATAATGCTCCAAAGCCGAAACCACCACCACGTGATCCGAATGCAAAAAAGGAAGTGATTTGCGAAGCGTGTGGAAAAGGATTTTACACTAAACAAGCCCTGCACGTCCACCGATCAGTCATGCATCGTGGAACTTTAGAAGTTGAATGCGAAATCTGCCACAAAATCCTTCGGGGAAAAAGGAATATGAAGCTGCACAGAAATCGTCACTTGGGAATCAAACCTCATTTGTGTGAAGAATGTGGACTGGGCTTTGCCACACAGGGGGAACTCAGACAACACGTCAGAGTTGTTCACAGAGGCGAAAAGAAAAACCCCCAGACGAAACCCCCCCATGAAACGCATCCGTATCCCTGCCTTCTCTGCCCTCAGAGGTTTGTAAATGAAAGTAGACTACAGCAACACCAAAAATTACACGACCCTCAGAGGAAATATCCGTGTGAAGAGTGCGGTTTGCGATATGCAACTTATGACAGTCGTTATTCACACATCAAAGTTCAGCACAAAGGGGTTAGGTACTACGTTAGGAAAACTAAACCAAAGCTACCCGCCGCGGACATGTCTTGGATGTTCAGCTCATAAAATTCGGGTTATAAATCATTTGAAATGTATTATAGCAATATTTTCAGACAATCTACTTTTAAGGAAAATTCAACGTTTTTGTACTATTCTGTCTGAATAAAGTATTTGCAAACATAAATTTTAATGGCCTACTATGAGAGTCACATCCTTTGATACTGCACGATGATTTCATCGTTGAAACTATCTTGTAGTAATATTAATATTATTAATTAATTAAGGTACATATTACATTAACTGCGGAAATAAATAAAATATTTAATTTCAATACTCAGCTAAGGCGTAAAAATGGCATATTATCGCGTATTTTTCTCATTGAAGACTATGAAGACTGAATTCCAAAGTGAGAGTACCTACAGAAACAATATTCTCACAAGGAAGAAAGGAAAACCGCCAAAGTTTAACATCGTGTATCAATAATAATAACAAACTTTTCTCAAACATTTTATTGCTGGTTGTTAATCAGTTCACTAAATTCACTATTAATGCACTTTTATGTTAGTGTTAACAGTTTTAAAATTTGACTTATGTAGTTGCTAGATTTTTCTGGTTGGAATGTCAACAATTCAAGTTCCAATCCTTTGACACTTGTGTTGTTGTGATTATTTCTTATACCGGTTCTCGTATTTATACTTTTCATTTCATAATAGTAAGTAACAATCGTAAATAATGACGCTCATTTCTTTATAAGACAGAAGTATGCTTCTGTTTTGGTGCAAATATTATCAATTAGGATGTAGGGTTTTATGACAATATTTGTCGATAATTGAAAATAAAAAAATGAATAACACAAATACATACTTTTCAGATTCAGGTTTAAATGATATTTTATTATATAATATTATGTCTAGTTTTTCGCTGATGTCTGAACTGAACCTAAAGGTGCTTTTGGAATTAACCCAGAAAATCCAGAAAATTGACATTCGGTTTAATGAGTGTTATTCAATTCTACAATTAAACTAATATACAGGTACGTCTAGTCTAGTGCACGACTTACCTATATAACTACAAATATGATGTATGACCAAAACATATTCTTTGTGATCATTTACCTACCATTATGTATTGTTTTGTTATAAAACAGCTGACAGTAACAGTGCCGGATTATCGAGACAATTAGTCATGCCTCGCGAAATGAAAAGGGACCGCAGAATAAGAGGAGCTGGTGCCGAGCAGAAAAGGCTTCGCAGAGGTAAAATAAACAAGATACTGTATAATGTAAAACCGCTGGTAAGAATTCAAAAATTATAAAACTGATTGACAAACTGACCGCATTATGTAGACGTAAAGTTTCCCGAGGTTAAGCCATTTTTATCCTCCCTTAATTGAAATTGTTAACGAAATGTTTTTGGAATTTTGTTCGTGAAACCCATTACAGCTCAATTGACTGAAGAAGAGTTACGGGAAGCGAGAGCGGTAGAAGCCAAACGTGTACGCCAGAAAAGAGCTCAAATGACGGAGGAAGAGTTAGAGATCCGCAGGGCCAGAGATGCTGCCAAAAAACGAGAAAGACGGTCAGCACTAAAGTCTGAAGAAGAGCTGGAACAAATCCGAGCCAGAGAGAAAAGATCAGCACTGAAGTCTGATATGATGAAACAACGCAGAGCCGTAGCAGCCGAACGTGTACGTCAAAAAAGAGCTCAAATGACTCCGGAAGAACTTCAAAAACGCAGAGCCAGAGACGCTGCGACTAAACGAGAAAAAAGATCAGTAAAGAAGTCTGAAGAGGAGCTACAACAAATCAGAGCCAAAGATAATGAAAGGAATCGTCGGAAACGTGAAAAAATGACGGAAGAGGAAGTAGAAAAAGCGAAGGCAGACCATGTGGAATATGAGCGTAGAAAAAAAGCTGAGATGACGGAAGAAGAACGAAAGAAACGCAATGCTAGGCATGTGGAGTATCATCGATTACAAAAGGCCCGAATGACGGAAGAGGAGAAGGAAGAAATGAAGCGTAAAATCGCGGAACGGAGGAGAATAAAAGAAAATGGAACAACTGTGGAAAGGATTCGAAGTATGATTTCGGTGGCAGGTGAATTTGCTCATAGACATCCTGCGCGCTACGAAATTCCGGGAACTTTCATAAAAAATGCACTCAATGGTAAACCTTTATTTTTCCAAGACATTCATTCGTTATTTCATTTTTACCTCAATTAAATTATCAATATTTTCAGATATCTTAACTATGCACACGACGGTCGAAAAACTAAGAAGGACTTTGAAACAAACTGTGGCTGATGCTGTCAAAAATGCTGTCAGTCTTCACCAAATTGAAAAGCAAACCAAAACAGGTAAATATTTCTAAATTCTGATCTGTTCATTTTGTATATCACCAGCATTTTTTAAAACTACTTTTTTTCTACCTCCAACTAAATGTTAGTAAACATTGCTTCGTTAAAAATAATTGTGTGTAATAAATCGTCATTCGAATTGTTCTATAAAACATTTTTCTTCTTTGAAGAATAATTGAGTAACTATGAAATAATGTATATTTAAAAGCGGGATACCTGTCGCATACGTTTGTGGAAGTTTCGGCACTTCCATTGTTTTCTAAACACACTACAAAAAAAGAATTTACTCAAAGTGAGAATGAGCCAGACCCGTTGCTTGATCAGCCAGGTATTTTTTATACTTATCCTTGTGGATGTCACTTTTATTTGAGTATTCTAAGTGTCATACTTTTGAAAGCTAATTTTATACTTTATACTTTCCTGCATTTGCAAATTCTATTATAATGACTAATATTTTAAATCACGCTTATTTTTCAGATGTGCAAACAGACAAATTAAGTTGTTCCAAAGAAAATCCGACAGTGGATAAGACTGATGAGACTTTTAAAGTTTGCAATTACGTGGATGCTCCAGAAAACTTTTTTTCAACGGTGACTTCAAAGAAATTCGAATGTTCGACTTGTTCTAAGAAATTTGAAACTTCTCTCGGTTTGATGATTCACGAAAAGGAACATTCAGCTGACCTGAATGAATTTAAATGTTCAATTTGTTCTCAAATATTTAACTCGTACAATTCAATGACGATTCATTATCTTCAAGTCCACTCGTTTGAAATTGACGTCGACCCCATTGCCGAAACTGAAGAATTGGACGATGTTTTAGAAAGACACTGTAACGAATTCGAATTTTTATTCGCGCGAAAATGTTTGATTTGTTTTAAAAAGTTTGACTTGGAAAGAGTGCGCTTGACCACGTACTTGAATCACTTAATCGAAGATCACAGTGAAAACGAAGAATTGCTCAAACATGTCACGTACAGTTGTGCACGCTGCGACAAACATTTTGCAGTTCTGCGCTCTTTGGAAACGCATTGGAAATCAGTGTGCTTTAAAAAATGGAAAAGCGAAAGTGACGAAAACCGTCGAGGAATTGTTTGCGAAAAATGTGGGATGAGATTTTCCAATGAGAAAAGTTTAGCCTCCCATTCAGACATATATCATGTAGAAAAGAATAAAGTTTTTTGTGAACATTGTGGAAAAGAGTTTAAGGATGACAAACTTTTAAAACTTCACGTTAGAGCTGTTCACGAGACACGCCAGGCGTTTATTTGCGAGCAATGTGGAAATAGTTTTAAATCGAGAAATAATTTAATGAAGCACACAAAGATCGTTCATTTGGGAGAAAAACGTTTTACGTGCAGTTTATGCGATCAGCGGTTTGAAAATAATTCCAAGTTAGACATTCACATGAATACCCACACTGGGGAGAAACCATTTCAGTGCAAGTATTGCGACAAAAACTACGCCTCAATGTCAGGGCTATATTACCATGAAAGGAAACACGAACGAGGTGTTTGCAAGTCTACCGAGACAGGAGAAAACAGATCACGTAAACACCACGTTTCAAAAGGTTTAAAATATACGTGCGAAATTTGCGGAAAGATTTTCAAAAATATTTGTACACTGAAAGACCACAAATTCTCACATGACGCTCAGCCACGATTTGGATGCAGTTTGTGTGAAAAAACATTTCGAACGAAAAATTATTACTACCAACACAAACTACAGAAACATCCCAAGGAAAAGGCAAGTCTTCAGTTTTCATTTTTCAAAATCTAGGAATCTTTTTATTTCAGGGATGGAAATTTTCCCTTGAAACACCTCCCCCTAATTCGATTCCCCTTTTTAATTCCAATTTAGTTTCCCCGCTTTCCATAATGTATCTCCGCCTCCTTTGGGGGCGGGGCCGATTTTTCCCATTTCTCTGACAACATGTGGTTCTCGAACCAATTCCATCCCTTTATAATTATGCTCCAAGCAACTAATTTTTTGCAAATTCCGTTCACATGATACTAATATTAAAAATTATTGTTTGAAATATCTGCGCAGGGACACGTTGTGAAGTTAATTCCCGATGCAGAAACGCCTTCGAACATTTTTGATTCCAACGATCCGACAAAATCAAACCGATTTGGATGTAGTTTGTGTGGACAAACATTTCAGGACGAGAATAATTTCTACCGACACAAAGTTCAAAAGCATAAAGCCAGTGAAAATGTTAGTCTAGGCTTTTAAAACCGAAACCAAGTTTTCTTTTGATTTGCTATTTGCTTTTTCTGAATCTACTAAACCTTCAAATATCAATAATATTATAATTAGTTAATTAGCAAATAGAAAATGCATATTAAATTAAATGTTAAAAATGTTCTTCTTATTAATATTTTCGCAGGCACAAATGGTCAAGTTGACTTCGGAAGAAGATGCTTTTGCTAATCTACTTCCGATACGTGACGCTTCAGCAACATTTTATAATGCTCCAGAAATGGGTAGGTGCCCCATGTTGAATACCTTAATACAATATTGTGCGAGATAAAGATTTTATCAGTAGGAATTAAACTAAACCAATTACAAAAAAATCACATTTTGCTTTCGATATTTTGCCGTGAGTATGGAAAGCAGGGAAATTGTTTGGAAGATTAATTATCTGATCTTTATTTCCAGTAAAAATCATTTTTTCTCGTGAAACTTTTTGTAAATTTGAAACACTCATAGAGTACTTTTACTTGAATTTTTGCAGGAACTCCGACTGCCTCTAACATGAGCTTAGAACCGCAGTATTCTCCAAGACAAGAAGATTATTCCCCGGAAATGGAATACGATAATGAAATCATCAGTGAAGATGAAACTCCACTTCCTCAATTTGAAGTTGGGGAGTTGACAAATGTTCAATGTGCAATCATCAACGAAACATCTTCGCAACAAAATAATATTTCTCCACTGGGATCAAACAAAGCAGAATATTCCAATTCTTTGCAAAATTCAGTTTTTGACACAATTACTGAAGATCTTCATCAATCTGTTCCAATTTCTACCAGTTTCATCGACTTTTCCAGAGCAAACGTTCCTTCCGGTTTGTCATTCTATTTTTAATGTGTCTGCTTAAATTCAGTCTTCATTTTTATTCTTTACCTATCTATGTTTCACTCTATATTCTTAAAAATTAATTATTCGTCCGCACTGTGGTGGCAGAGTTAAATTAGTTTTGAATTTTCTTAAAGACATTTGTTAATGTTGAATTTTTAGTGGTTTCCACTTTGACTGAAGAAGCATCCAATATTAAAGTGGAAGAATCAAAAAATCTTGCCAATCAGAAAACCAGCCGGAGGAGAAATGAACAAAAACACACAGTATTTGTAGAAGATCCAGGAGAGCAAGATTCTTTCGTCGCAGATGTTGATCTGAATGATCTAGTAAAAATAAAAATGGAAAGTAAGAACCATTATATATTTTTTATTAGACAATGAACTAGTATTAAAATTATAAAATATTTCAAATAATTAATATTCTTCGAGCTGTAACAATATTCATTGTTAATTTATTTTATAGCAGTGGTTGATGTGTATAACGAATCCACCAACGTCAGTTATGAAAATGAAGCTTCAATTTTTGTTCGTCCGAAGAATTCTTCAGTGTTAAACTCTTCCAATAAAAACCCGATTGTGAAATTGACAAGATTGCTAGAGCACCACTGTGTCCCTTGTGATAAAACGATTTTCGCCGTTAGTCAACGTGAAATTCGTAAACACCGCAGAACTCATCTTAAAAATGAATCAATAAAAAAGAGGCCGAAATATGAATTTACCAGTGGCAATGGAAAATTGATGATGAACAGTTTCGATTGTCTTTATTGTGAAATGAAAAATGTGTCTGGTAGGAAAATAGTAGCTCATTGTAAAATAGCACACCCAGGTCTGAAACCTCTGAGGTGTAAACAATGTCCATGGATGTCGAACACGTTCGATACGTATTACAATCACAAGAAAAAACATAATGCGCCAAAACCGAAGGTACCACGTGATCCAAATGCAACAAAGGACATTTTGTGTGAAGTTTGCGGGAAGGCATTTTACACAAAACCGGCAATGTGCAGCCATCGTTCAATGATGCATCGCGGGGAGGTAAGTGTTGAGTGTGACATCTGCCACAAAGTGGTTCAGGGAAAATATTATTTGAAATTGCACAAGGAACGTCACATGGGAATAAAACCTCATTTGTGTGAAGAATGTGGAAGTAGGTTTTGCTCCAAAAGTGAACTACAGGCCCACGTGAGAGTCGTTCACAGAGGCGAAAAGAAAAGGCCGAGAACAAATAAATCGCATCGATTTGCCTGCACTCTTTGTCCATACAGATTTATCCAAGAAATTGGACTGAAGCAACACATGCCCATGCACGATCCGAAAAGAAAATTTGTCTGTGAGCAATGTGGGCTGCGATTTACAACTAAAGGCATTTGTGAGACACATGTAAAGATTATCCACAACAAGATTAAGTTGATCAGAAAACCTAAAAAACAGAAAGCCCCGCCGGCGGATGTGGAAATTAATAGTGGAGAAATTTAGAGGTAGCTATTATTCGAAATGTTTTAATATTGTATGGTATTTCCGTTATGTCCTTTAAGAAAAACTGATTTTTATAACTATTTTAAATAAATTATAACTGACAAAACACGACTGAATTGTTTTTAAATGTCACAAGCCAACTGCGGGGACAATGGTCATATAATTGCTTCTTTGAAGGAAGCACCGATAATTTGGTGGTGTGGTAGGCACTACTCATCTGGGATTACTAGAAAAGCACACGGAAAAAAATATTTGCGATGAATTAGCTGCAATGTATAATGACCGCTATGAATTGTCCTCTACGACTTGATCGTTGATTTTTATTAATTAAATGTGTATCGTATTCTTCATTTTGGATTTTTAGCATAGTTCAGTTTTTCTTTTAAATGTATGTACAACGCATCTGACCTTTGACATATTATGACGATAAATTGAATTAAATAATTTTTCGTCACCTATATAAAAATATTTTTTGTGTCTTCAAATGAGAATGCATAATCATTTTTAATATTACTCATCCTCCATGCTGACATCCCCGTGAGGGGGTACGCTCACCCGTGCACGTGCGTTGTACCGGCACTGTTTATAATAGTTTTCGGCATTCGAAATTACCCTATTTTAGTTTTTTAGTATTTTTTAGAAATATTTGTCATTCTTTAGCCTTAGCCTTCTGTCAGAAATAAAGGAACGATATTTACACAAGGAAAGAAGCAGAAGCGGCAAACTTCAACGCCTGCACTTTTAGAGCAATAAAATTTAATAAGTCAAAGTTTTTAATTACTGACATCCGACTTTTCTAAACAGTTACTTTGTGACGGGT
The DNA here is from genome assembly GCA_019776165.1 of Pogonognathellus flavescens. Classification (NCBI taxonomy): domain Eukaryota; kingdom Metazoa; phylum Arthropoda; class Collembola; order Entomobryomorpha; family Tomoceridae; genus Pogonognathellus; species Pogonognathellus flavescens. Next base: position 20,831 of record JABASD010002449.1, read on the forward strand.
TATTTACAATTGTCAGTCAGTTTGATTAAAATTTAACCTTTTGCTGTGGAGAGTTAAGAGTTTAGCGCAGCTGTTAAAATATGGTTTACTCATTCTGTAATCCGTAACAAACTGCCGACAACTTTTGACTTAGAAACTAGCAGATATCCTCTCTCGGGTAGGTTTGTCATTCAAAACACAAAAGTGTCATTTCTCTTATAATTTAAAATATTAAAACTGTGAAAAGCAATCAACTAACAATAAGTTGAATTCTCGTGATGACTGGCTGAATTTAGTTGCATCCAAATCAGCCATAATTCAATCGTGGACTCTGAATTTAGCCATCAGCTGTTTTGCATTTTACACCTGAAATCCAAACCCTTTTCACCCACACGATAAATTCAATGGTCAATCTTGATTTCAGCAGTGAATTTCCCACCCCATCATTTTTGTGATAAATTACTACTAAACCCTGATGGTTCCCACTCTTCCCACAGCCCTAGATTGATTTGTAATATAGATTCGTGTATATCCTACTTTTTGGTTTTTGCAATGGTTTACTTGAGCAATATAATTCTGACTGACTATTTTATTATTATTATTTTATTCTGAAACAGTGTACAACACCAGGATCTTCAGCCATAATGCCTCGTTCAGTTAAAAACAACGCAAAAGCAAGAGCAGCAGCGGCTGAACAAAAAAGACTTCGCAGAGGTAAAAATTGTAATCAATCAAAAGTTTTATAAAAGGGAAATAGGAAATTATTAAGATAATTAACTCGCCTGGAAATATATTGTGTTTTCTATAATGGTCTTTTAGATATTTGCCAAAATAATGTTTTTGTAACCATCATGTCATATTTAAAGTTTAAGTGAGGTAAAAATATTTGAATTAATTTGTATTTGTGTACCCCATTAGCTCAAATGACAGAGGAAGAGCTGAAGAAAGTCAGAGCTGCAGAAGCCGAACGTGCACGTAGGAAAAGAGCTCAAATGACAGAAGAAGAAATAGAGAAACAACGAGCCAGAGATGCTGCAAAAAAGCGAGAAAAAAGATTGTCATGCAAGTCTGAAGAAGAACTGCGACAAATCAGAGCTAGAGAGGCCGCCAAAAAACGAGAAAAAAGACACTCATTCAAGTCTGAAGAAGAAATTGAAAAACAGAAAGAGAGAGAAGCTGCTAAAAGGCGAGAAAAAAGATTAACACTCAAATCTGAAGAAAAGACTCAAGCAGAAAAAGATAGAGCTGCTGAACTGAAACGTTTGAAACGTGCTAAAATGACTGAAGAACAACGAGAGAAAATCAAAGCTCGATCGTTGGAAACTTTGCGTAAAAGAAAAGCTCAAATGACGGAAGAAGAACGAAAAATTTTCAACGCTCAAAGAAGTGAATATTGTCGGAGGAGAAATGCTAAAATGACAGAGGAAGAGAAGAAAATATTTAAAGCTAAAAAAGCCGAACGTTGGAGATGGAAAGAAAATGAACAAACGGTTGAAAATATTCGGAAAATGATTTCACTGGCAGGGGAGATTGGCAGCAGGCAGCCTGGAAGATTTAGAGTTGCTGGCACCTTCGTTAAAAATTCCCTTACTGGTAAACTTTTTTTTTATCAGCGCATTCATTCTTAATGTTCAATTTGATGTTAAGGACAGACAAGGGCAATTTCGACTTTTATGAGCTAATCGATTATTTCTCTAGAATGAATGGTTGATTTTAAAATCCGGACTGTTTGTTGTCTTGAAGCTAATGATTTGCTCTATCATTCTTAATGTACTCTTATTTTTTCGAAAACATGTCAACTGTAATTTTTACTAAAAGTAAAGCCTTAGAATGTTTTAAGGCTTTTATTGATAATTTCTACAGTTTTACATTTTTTCGAAAAACTAAAAGTACATTATGATAGAACAAATCATTAGCTTCAAGACAACAACTCCGGATTTTCAATTCAACCATCCATTCCAGAGAAATCATCGATTAGCTCATAAAAGTCGAAATTCCCCTTGTCTGTCCTTAAGCTAAGATGAAACTTTATAATTTTCAGACATTTTAAGCTTACACGGGGAAATTTCAAAAATGAGGAGTAATTTGAAGGAAACTGTGGCTGAAGCTGTGAAAAATGCAGTTAGCCTCCATCACATTGAGAAACAAACAAGAGAAGGTAATTTTCCAGTTGCTATTGTAAGTTTCCAGTAATTTTCCTTTCGAAAACCAATTTAATTGAAGAACAAAGAATTATAAAAGCTATTATATTTCTGCGATTCATGACTACCGGAAACTTTCAATAAATGTACAATGCATATAATAGGGACTATTGAAACTATTTCTATTTAACAGAGGGATGCCGATCTCTGACATATGTGGGAATATGGAATCCTAAACGCACTATTAAACAAGAAGTTACCACGGCGGAGGTTAATGAGCCAGATCCATTAATGATGGTTCAGCCAGGTAAAAATCGAATTAAATTAATTATCGTTGTAAATAAAAATAAAACCTTTATTCTGTCACAGTAACTTCGTAAGTATCTGAACCTCTAAAATTAATGTGCACGTTAAAAGTCGCATTGACATTCATGTTGAGGGAAACAAAGCCCTCAACAACGGAAAAATGCTATTCTGATTTAATTGTGAGTATTTAATTATTATAAAAAATTCTTCCAGTCATACAAAACGAAGAGGAGCAAGTTGCCAATGAGAAAACAAATGAAAATGATGGGAGTTTTAAAGTGTGCACTTACAATGCCCCTGGGGTCACTTGTGATGGGAACTCTGGCGAAATGACGAATTCTATAAAAGTGGCTTGTTCCATTTGTTCCAAGAAATTCGAAACTTGTCTCGGATTAATCATTCACCAAAAACAACACGCCGCGGTGGCGGATTCGGTTGAATTTAAATGTTCCTTATGCCCCCAAACGTTCAACTCGTATAATTTAATGACGACGCACTACCTTGAAATTCACTCGTTGGAAAATAACGCCACTGCTGCTGACATTGAAGACGAAGCTGAAGAGACAGACGAAGTTTTAGAAAGACACAGACATGAATTCGAATTTTCATTCTTCCGTAAATGTTTGGTTTGTTTCCAAACATTCGAGCAGGAAAGACTGGTGTTGTCTACGTTCAGAAATCACGTAATTCACGACCACGGTGAAAACCAGGAGTTGCTAAAACATTTCGCGTACTCGTGTGTACGTTGCGATAAACCTTTTGCCGTTCTACGCTCTTTGGAATGTCATTGGAAAACCTTTTGCTACGAAAACTGGAAAAACGAAAGTGACGCGAATAACAGTGGAGGAATTGTATGTGAACGATGTGGAATGAGATTTTCAAATGAGAAAAGCTTACGTTCTCATATAACGATATATCATGCAGAAAAGGAAAAAGTTGTGTGTGAACAATGCGGTAAAGGTTATACAAATTTGAAACTGCACATTAAATATGTGCACGAAGCAGAAATGAAGTTTACCTGCGAACATTGTGGAAAACCCTGTAAGACCAGACAGAATTTGGTAACTCACACGAGACTTGTTCATTTGGGAATCAAACGCTTTGCCTGCAAATTGTGTTATAGGCGGTTTGGAGATAATGCAAAATTAGATGCTCATATGAATTCCCACACGGGGGAGAAACCCTTCAGATGCCAATATTGTGAGAGATGCTTTTCCAAAAAACCCGATCTAAAGGTTCATGAACGAAGACATGAATCGGGAACTTATAAGCCTAGAAATATTGATGAAAACAGTTCTCGTAATAAACGGGGTGCAAACTATGGCTATGATCTTTCGGGAAAACCTTTCAACTCCAATTTTAATCCCAACGATCCGAATAACTTTGGATACAATGCAAATAAACCGGATGACGGCACACGATTCGGATGTAGTTTGTGTGGAAAATCATTTCGATTTAAAAATAGTTACTACCGACACAAAGGAGAGAAGCATAAGGGAAATCCAAATGTAAGTCTTTCGGGAGTTCATTTTTTCAATATAATTTACAATTATGAACGAGTTGTTATACAGTGTACTATAAATATAATAATATTAGCAAATTCAAACCTCGTATAATTTTTATGAATTGACAAATATTGTTGTAAAATTGCACAGGCACAATTAGTCAGATTCACTGCGGAGACCGATGCATTTGCTAATCTTCTTCCAACTTATAATCACGTGCCAACTTATAATAATGTTCCAACAACACTTTACAATCCTCATCCTCTAGAGACAGGTACGTTCCACGTTTAATTTATTATTCAGTATGATATTATAATAAAATACTGTTATTAAGGTGACAGAACCGTCCAGGCTCCTCTACTCTTTATAAATATAAAAATAACCCAACTGCATTGGCCTAAAAATATTTAAACTTCTTGTTTGTACAAAGTTTTTCCGTCATTTTCATTTATTTGAATATTTTACACATTTTACAGGAAATTCCAACGTTTCAAGCGTGAGTTTGGAACCACAGTATTCTCTGGAGCGAGATGATTATTCTCCAGAAATGGACTACGATAATGACATCAACGTAGATGATATTTCACTTCCGCAATATGAAGAGTTGGGAAATATAAATCTACATAATAATATTTCCCTGCCAAAATCAACCAACAAAGGACATTCCACTTCTTTGCAAAGTCCAGGTTTGGATTCGTCAAAAACCAAAGATCGGCAGCAGTCACTTCCTCAATCTTCTTCGAATTACGTGGACTTTTCCAGAGCAAATGTTCCTTCAGGTTTGTTATTTATTTTTCAGCATATTGATTTTACAGAATTTAATTCTTTCAGTAGGTATGCCATCCCCGCCATCGCGAACGTTTCTTTTAAATTACGCACACGGGCATTTGCAGACTTTCTTCTTTCATATAATATGTGAAGTATTTATTTTCTTTCTTCTTTTTAGGGCATTCCAATAATTTGACTGACGATGGATCCGATGCCAAAGTGAATCAATCGGAAATTATTTCAAAGCAGGAAGCCGTGGAGACAAATACAAATCCCGAAGAAGTCTTTACAGAGGAACCGAAGAAAGATTCTTTCGTCTCCGATGTTGATGTCAAAGATGTTGTGAAAATAAAAATCGAAGGTATGTGTAATTAGAGGACCATTTAGTATAGTATATATTGCAATTCAAATACGATTACTACAAATAATACATTTCGCCTATTTAGGAGAAAAAATTGTGTAATACCTAGTAATAATTTTAATTTTTTGTAGCACCAGATGATGTTAATGATGACGATGATGATGATAATGATGATGACGACGATGATGATTACGAACCTCCGAAAACCGTCACAACTCGACGTAAAGTCCGCAAACAACGCAAAAGTCATACAAGAGGGAAGTATAAGAAGAAAACGACATCTAAACAATCCGAAGCAAGTGAAGCAACTGAGAAAGCTAAAAAGTTGACACATTCCGATTTTGATTGTCTTTACTGTGACAAGAAAAACATGTCTTGTAAGAATATAGTAGCTCATTGTAGAAAAGAACACCCAGGCCAAAAACCTCTGAAGTGTAAACAGTGCCCATGGATGTTCAACACGATAGATACATATTATGGCCACAAAAACAAAAAGCATAATCCGCCAAAGCCAAAGCCACCGCCAGTTGATCGGAGTGCAAAAAAGGAAGTTATTTGCGAAGTGTGTGGAAAAGGATTTCACACGAAACAAGCCATGTATGTCCATCGTTCAGTCATGCATCGTGGGGATTTGGAAGTTGAATGTGAGATCTGCCACAAAATGATTCGGGGAAAAGGGAATATGAAGCTTCACAGAAATCGTCACTTGGGAATCAAACCTCATTTGTGTGAAGAATGTGGACTGGGCTTTGCCACACCGGGTGAACTCAAACAACACGTAAGAGTAGTT